>JAQFVV010000056.1:6384518-6587314 GCA_028023455.1 Epiperipatus broadwayi | reverse complement strand
TGATGACTTAGGCATACACGCGCATGCGCATTCTTATTATTATTATTATTATTATTATTATTATTATTATTATTATTATTGGGTTTGTTTAATTTTACATATAGTAAAACATTGATGTCATTATATATGTAATGTAATTGAAGCTTTAAAGTAGATTACAGACACATTGAGAAGGGCATAAAATATTTGCTGATAAAAGCTTTTCTGTTTTATTTTTATTTAATATTATATTTTTTATCTAAAATTAAATGAAAAAAAAACACAAAATAATGGATTAAATTTTTATTTATGATTATAACAGTAGGTGTATATATATATACGTAATTAGAGGGATTTGAACTCAGGAGTTTTTTGTCTATTTATTCTTCATTCCATCTCAAGCAAATGTGAAAAAGATGCATGTCCCAATGTACATATTTTATACAGAGCCAACACTTATCAGTTGGGCGAGATCATAATCTTCCACACATATATGCAATCAGTGCTCAATTCACATTAGGATAGGGAATTCTCAAAACTAATGGACAAGCTTCATTCCTCTCACTCTTTCAACTATTCAACCATCCGTTTCATTGAAACCAATTACGGAATGCTCAAAGCCTTTATTGGATTTGATATTGTAGTCATATCCATGTAGACATTATATCAGTCTAACCCCTCGTATTATCAGATCATTACATATCCATATATTAATAGTAGAGAGATGTGCTGAACTTATACTAAGATATAATGTAATTCAAAAGCAATATGTAATTTGCATATACTGAACATTTCCTATAAGAGTAATAAGAGGAATTTGAATTCAGGATTTTTTAGTCTATTCATCCTCCACTCCATCTCAAGAAACTGATTCACATGACTACATACATACATGTGAAAAAGATACACAATCATCAATATACGTATTTCATGCAAAACTAGCAGTGATCAGCTCAGACCATCCCTCTACTATTAATATATATGGATATGTAATGATCTGATAATGTTAGATTGATATAATGTCTACATGAGTATTACTACAATATCAAATCCAATAAGGACTTTGAACATTCCATTGCTGATTTTTCAATGAAATGGATAGTGGAATAGTTGGAAGGTTGAGAGATGATTGAAGCCTGTTTATTAGTGTTTGAGGAATTGCTATCTTAATATGAATTGAGTATTGATTGTCTATATGTGTGGGAGATTATGGTCTGGCCCAGCTGAAAATTGCTGCTTCTGCATGAAATACATATATTGGAGATCATGTAACTTTTTTACATGTATGTGGTCATGTGCTTCAGTTGCCCGAGATGGACTCGAGGATGACTAGATGGAAAAATCTTGAGTTTAAATCCTTATAGGAAATATTCAATATAAGAAAATTACATACTACTCGAGAATTATATATATATACATAACTTTAATAACAATATTTACATTTGTTTAATAAAAATCAATTTTAATACTTACTATTTATTGTCATTCATCATAAATAGTATTCTATCCTATGGACAGGTTCATTGCCCCGCTCTTTCAATTCTATGTAATCCCTTATATCATCCTACAATATTAATCTTTTCTGTCTTTTCTTCTTACTTTCACTCACCATTCCCTCCAAAATATCTTTCATTAAATTATAATTTCTTCTTAATATCTGTCCAATCTGGTTTCTCTTTCTGATTTCTCCGTCAATCTTTTTTTTTTCATTTGCTTATTTCAATACTTTATCATTTGTTATTTTATTTATCCAACTTATTTTTCCATTTTTCTCCATGTCCACATTTTAAAGGCTTCCAATCTGTTCCTAATGTTCTTACTCATTGTTCATATTTTATACAACATACAATACTACACTCCACAAATTGCATTTAATTAATATTTTTCTTAATTCTCTCTTCAAAGGTCCATAAAATATTTTATTTCTCTTAATAAATGCTTTCTTTGCCAATGCTATTCTTTTTTTTTTGCTTCATCTTCACTTCTTCTATCATTACTCAACCAACTACCCAAATATCTAAATCTCGTTACCTTTTGAATTGTTATAATGGATTTCAATTTGCAGTCTTTTTGCATTCATCCCTATCCATAAACCCTTAGTCTTCTCAACATTAATATTCATTCCATATTCCATACATTCTTCCTCCAAATTATTCAGCATATTCTAAAGACACATCTACAAATCTTATTCATTTTATTATTCTACCTCCAACATTTGCTTCTCCACAGATGAAATAATTATTAACATGTTTTCTAAATAAATATTAAAGAGAACAGATGACATACTGCTTCTTTGCCTAACTCCTCTTTCTATACTGACTTCATCAATTTCATTCCCCAATCTAATTCTTAACTTTTTTATTTTTTAAGATGGTCATAAGTTTCTTCCAGATGGTTCTATCAAATGCTTTTTCCAAATCCATCCAACATATATCAATTTCTTTATCTTTTTCAGTATATCTCTGCAATTGTTCTAACAACACAAATAGTATTTCTTGTTAATGGCATTAGATTTTTTTAAATATACAATCATATCTAATTGTTAATTTATTATAAAAAGTTAAAAAATGATATTTATTTGCTTATGACAATTTTTACTCTTCACCTATCTTTGAAGATGTTAACATTTTTAAAAGAATGTAGTAAACACAATAAATAAAGTTTTTAATAGAAAATTGTAGCAATATATATATATATATATTAAAGAGCATGCCAATATTTACATTTATAAAAAAGTGAAAAATATTGATTTGGAGAAGGGGGGCATTAAATCAAACAGTACTGCATTTGTATTTTAAGAATTAAAGAGGAAAAATGTGAATGATATTTTTTATTTGAGAAAAAGTATTCAAATTAAAAAAAAAAAATCTTCATGTGAATAAATATTTGACCAAGACTGATTTTCTAATGATATAGTCCCCCCTCCCCAATGAAAATTTGAAAATTGTGAATGCATATTTAATAACAGGGATAGCTGCAAATCTGACCTAAAGAAAGGAGATGAATGTTACTGAAAAATGATATATGCATAACTGACAAATTGAGGGTTCACTGTTAATGTTAAAAACTTATTATATAGGGTTCAATGTTATTTGTAGTTTTAGATTGTATTTGCAGATATCTCTGAATGTAGGTGACCTACTGTATTACGTATTGATGAAATAAAAATATTTATATCAATCAAGATGTGTATTTATATTAGAGAAATAGATTTTGATATTAACTTTCTCAATACTAAAAAAAAATCACTACAGCTTTATATCCAACAATATATCAGGTTGACAGTGAAAACATGTTGTCCAAGAGTAGACAAAACTCTATAATGTATCTAAACAGTGAGGATTGCCAATTCCTCTACAAGCTTTATGATAAATGCTTAGCCAGAGCCAGCACTTAAAATATCTCTGTCAGGAACCCCTCCCCAAACCCCTGACCATGGTTTCGTGCTTTGGCACTCCTCAGAGAGGTGTCAGGGTAGGTTCAGACACTAGATCTAAAAATACCAACCCAAAGCTAAGCACTTAGCTAAAAGTTATCTATTGAGTGGAAAATCTGAAATTTTCAGACATGTACATGTCTTCAAACCCAGCTATCCAACTCAAACAGCTATATGGGGCTGATAGATCTTCAGCCATGCCATATAGTAGTAGTCATAGCAATATAAAATTGCATAAGACTTTTTGGCAGAGACTATAAATAGTCAAAATAAAAGTCATAGATCAATTCATAGATCACATGACCCTATCTCTTAAGCTTGTAAGTTATAAACAGTGAGGATTGCCAATTCCTCTACAAGCTTTATGATAAATGCTTAGCCAGAGCCAGCACTTAAAATATCTCTGTCAGGAACCCCTCCCCAAACCCCTGACCATGGTTTCGTGCTTTGGCACTCCTCAGAGAGGTGTCAGGGTAGGTTCAGACACTAGATCTAAAAATACCAACCCAAAGCTAAGCACTTAGCTAAAAGTTATCTATTGAGTGGAAAATCTGAAATTTTCAGACATGTACATGTCTTCAAACCCAGCTATCCAACTCAAACAGCTATATGGGGCTGATAGATCTTCAGCCATGCCATATAGTAGTAGTCATAGCAATATAAAATTGCATGACTTTTTTGGCAGAGACTATAAATAGTCAAAATAAAAGTCATAGATCAATTCATAGATCACATGACCCTATCTCTTAAGCTTGTAAGTTATAAACAGTGAGGATTGCCAATTCCTCTACAAGCTTTATGATAAATGCTTAGCCAGAGCCAGCACTTAAAATATCTCTGTCAGGAACCCCTCCCCAAACCCCTGACCATGGTTTCGTGCTTTGGCACTCCTCAGAGAGGTGTCAGGGTAGGTTCAGACACTAGATCTAAAAATACCAACCCAAAGCTAAGCACTTAGCTAAAAGTTATCTATTGAGTGGAAAATCTGAAATTTTCAGACATGTACATGTCTTCAAACCCAGCTATCCAACTCAAACAGCTATATGGGGCTGATAGATCTTCAGCCATGCCATATAGTAGTAGTCATAGCAATATAAAATTGCATGACTTTTTGGCAGAGACTATAAATAGTCAAAATAAAAGTCATAGATCAATTCATAGATCACATGACCCTATCTCTTAAGCTTGTAAGTTATAAACAGTGAGGATTGCCAATTCCTCTACAAGCTTTATGATAAATGCTTAGCCAGAGCCAGCACTTAAAATATCTCTGTCAGGAACCCCTCCCCAAACCCCTGACCATGGTTTCGTGCTTTGGCACTCCTCAGAGAGGTGTCAGGGTAGGTTCAGACACTAGATCTAAAAATACCAACCCAAAGCTAAGCACTTAGCTAAAAGTTATCTATTGAGTGGAAAATCTGAAATTTTCAGACATGTACATGTCTTCAAACCCAGCTATCCAACTCAAACAGCTATATGGGGCTGATAGATCTTCAGCCATGCCATATAGTAGTAGTCATAGCAATATAAAATTGCATAAGACTTATTGGCAGAGACTATAAATAGTCAAAATAAAAGTCATAGATCAATTCATAGATCACATGACCCTATCTCTTAAGCTTGTAAGTTATAAACAGTGAGGATTGCCAATTCCTCTACAAGCTTTATGATAAATGCTTAGCCAGAGCCAGCACTTAAAATATCTCTGTCAGGAACCCCTCCCCAAACCCCTGACCATGGTTTCGTGCTTTGGCACTCCTCAGAGAGGTGTCAGGGTAGGTTCAGACACTAGATTTAAAAATACCAACCCAAAGCTAAGCACTTAGCTAAAAGTTATCTATTGAGTGGAAAATCTGAAATTTTCAGACATGTACATGTCTTCAAACCCAGCTATCCAACTCAAACAGCTATATGGGGCTGATAGATCTTCAGCCATGCCATATAGTAGTAGTCATAGCAATATAAAATTGCATAAGACTTATTGGCAGAGACTATAAATAGTCAAAATAAAAGTCATAGATCAATTCATAGATCACATGACCCTATCTCTTAAGCTTGTAAGTTATAAACAGTGAGGATTGCCAATTCCTCTACAAGCTTTATGATAAATGCTTAGCCAGAGCCAGCACTTAAAATATCTCTGTCAGGAACCCCTCCCCAAACCCCTGACCATGGTTTCGTGCTTTGGCACTCCTCAGAGAGGTGTCAGGGTAGGTTCAGACACTGGATCTAAAAATACCAACCCAAAGCTAAGCACTTAGCTAAAGTTATCTATTGAGTGGAAAATCTGAAATTTTCAGACATGTACATGTCTTCAAACCCAGCTATCCAACTCAAACAGCTATATGGGGCTGATAGATCTTCAGCCATGCCATATAGTAGTAGTCATAGCAATATAAAATTGCATAAGACTTATTGGCAGAGACTATAAATAGTCAAAATAAAAGTCATAGATCAATTCATAGATCACATGACCCTATCTCTTAAGCTTGTAAGTTATAAACAGTGAGGATTGCCAATTCCTCTACAAGCTTTATGATAAATGCTTAGCCAGAGCCAGCACTTAAAATATCTCTGTCAGGAACCCCTCCCCAAACCCCTGACCATGGTTTCGTGCTTTGGCACTCCTCAGAGAGGTGTCAGGGTAGGTTCAGACACTAGATCTAAAAATACCAACCCAAAGCTAAGCACTTAGCTAAAAGTTATCTATTGAGTGGAAAATCTGAAATTTTCAGACATGTACATGTCTTCAAACCCAGCTATCCAACTCAAACAGCTATATGGGGCTGATAGATCTTCAGCCATGCCATATAGTAGTAGTCATAGCAATAAAAAATTGCATAAGACTTATTGGCAGAGACTATAAATAGTCAAAATAAAAGTCATAGATCAATTCATAGATCACATGACCCTATCTCTTAAGCTTGTAAGTTATAAACAGTGAGGATTGCCAATTCCTCTACAAGCTTTATGATAAATGCTTAGCCAGAGCCAGCACTTAAAATATCTCTGTCAGGAACCCCTCCCCAAACCCCTGACCATGGTTTCGTGCTTTGGCACTCCTCAGAGAGGTGTCAGGGTAGGTTCAGACACTAGATCTAAAAATACCAACCCAAAGCTAAGCACTTAGCTAAAAGTTATCTATTGAGTGGAAAATCTGAAATTTTCAGACATGTACATGTCTTCAAACCCAGCTATCCAACTCAAACAGCTATATGGGGCTGATAGATCTTCAGCCATGCCATATAGTAGTAGTCATAGCAATATAAAATTGCATAAGACTTTTTGGCAGAGACTATAAATAGTCAAAATAAAAGTCATAGATCAATTCATAGATCACATGACCCTATCTCTTAAGCTTGTAAGTTATAAACAGTGAGGATTGCCAATTCCTCTACAAGCTTTATGATAAATGCTTAGCCAGAGCCAGCACTTAAAATATCTCTGTCAGGAACCCCTCCCCAAACCCCTGACCATGGTTTCGTGCTTTGGCACTCCTCAGAGAGGTGTCAGGGTAGGTTCAGACACTAGATCTAAAAATACCAACCCAAAGCTAAGCACTTAGCTATAAGTTATCTATTGAGTGGAAAATCTGAAATTTTCAGACATGTACATGTCTTCAAACCCAGCTATCCAACTCAAACAGCTATATGGGGCTGATAGATCTTCAGCCATGCCATATAGTAGTAGTCATAGCAATATAAAATTGCATAAGACTTATTGGCAGAGACTATAAATAGTCAAAATAAAAGTCATAGATCAATTCATAGATCACATGACCCTATCTCTTAAGCTTGTAAGTTATAAACAGTGAGGATTGCCAATTCCTCTACAAGCTTTATGATAAATGCTTAGCCAGAGCCAGCACTTAAAATATCTCTGTCAGGAACCCCTCCCCAAACCCCTGACCATGGTTTCATGCTTTGGCACTCCTCAGAGAGGTGTCAGGGTAGGTTCAGACACTAGATCTAAAAATACCAACCCAAAGCTAAGCACTTAGCTAAAAGTTATCTATTGAGTGGAAAATCTGAAATTTTCAGACATGTACATGTCTTCAAACCCAGCTATCCAACTCAAACAGCTATATGGGGCTGATAGATCTTCAGCCATGCCATATAGTAGTAGTCATAGCAATATAAAATTGCATAAGACTTATTGGCAGAGACTATAAATAGTCAAAATAAAAGTCGTAGATCAATTCATAGATCACATGACCCTATCTCTTAAGCTTGTAAGTTATAAACAGTGAGGATTGCCAATTCCTCTACAAGCTTTATGATAAATGCTTAGCCAGAGCCAGCACTTAAAATATCTCTGTCAGGAACCCCTCCCCAAACCCCTGACCATGGTTTCGTGCTTTGGCACTCCTCAGAGAGGTGTCAGGGTAGGTTCAGACACTAGATCTAAAAATACCAACCCAAAGCTAAGCACTTAGCTAAAAGTTATCTATTGAGTGGAAAATCTGAAATTTTCAGACATGTACATGTCTTCAAACCCAGCTATCCAACTCAAACAGCTATATGGGGCTGATAGATCTTCAGCCATGCCATATAGTAGTAGTCATAGCAATATAAAATTGCATAAGACTTATTGGCAGAGACTATAAATAGTCAAAATAAAAGTCATAGATCAATTCATAGATCACATGACCCTATCTCTTAAGCTTGTAAGTTATAAACAGTGAGGATTGCCAATTCCTCTACAAGCTTTATGATAAATGCTTAGCCAGAGCCAGCACTTAAAATATCTCTGTCAGGAACCCCTCCCCAAACCCCTGACCATGGTTTCGTGCTTTGGCACTCCTCAGAGAGGTGTCAGGGTAGGTTCAGACACTAGATCTAAAAATACCAACCCAAAGCTAAGCACTTAGCTAAAAGTTTATATGCAAAGAATAATTTTTATTCCTGACAGAGATATTTTAAGTGCTGGCTCTGGCTAAGCATTTATCATAAAGCTTGTAGAGGAATTGGCAATCCTCACTGTTTATAACTTACAAGCTTAAGAGATAGGGTCATGTGATCTATGAATTGATCTATGACTTTTATTTTGTCTATAATGTATCTGTCTCACAAGATCATACAATTAAATTATCAGTTCTGTTAGAACTTCAAACGTATGTTCTTTACAGAAACACACTTGCAGAAATTCTATATACATTTTTACATTGAGGAGATGCATTCAAATGCTTTAGTCTGTTTTTGCGTAATGATGGTATTGAAAATTGAAGTTTTATTTGAATTTTTTGGCATTATTGAGAAGGGTGAAAAAACTAGTTTGTCTTTTGTTCATGCATGTTTAAATGCAAATAATATTTTTTTGTTCATGCATGTTTAAATGCAAAGAATAATTTTTTTTATTCTTGCATGTTTAAATGCAAAGAATAATTTTTATTCAATCATTTTATGATAAATATTTTGCTATTAGGCTAGTTAGAAGGGTCATGTGATTCTCTCTCGACAACATTCATTGAAATTACAACTCAGACTTGAAAATGGGCATGAGAATTAGTTATTTCATATTTTCAAATTGGGAAGCATATAGTATTGTAGCCGATGTATTTGCTAAGTAGCACAGCTGAGCATTTGATGATTTGGTGAGATATTTGTATTGTGAGGATGTATTTTATTTTTATCTATTGTTGCTTGGAATGAAAGTAAAACATTTTTATAAATTACTAATGACAAACAAGCCTTCTCATCTTCTACTTTTATGGACTAACCTCATAACCCAAAATTAGCTTTTTTAATAAATAAAATTTAGATTGTATAATAATTCATACAAATTAAGTGCTATTCTAGATTGTTATCGATTATCTTATTAGAATAGGACTTTTATGCATATGACTATAAATTGTTAAATTCGATGTTTACATACTGAGCAAATATAAAATTCTGAGGTAAATAATAAAGATGCCTCAGCAGACCTCATTGCTGATGATTACATGATATTGAAATAATGAGCAAAAACAAAGATTAAAAAAATTATATAATGATTAATGTTGGAAGGATTAAGTTTAAACAAACTATGACAAATAGAAAGATTATACATTCTAAAGATTTCTATTTACTAACTGTAATCCACGATCTCAACATTTCCCTAATAGTAAATTATTGAAAATAAGATCACATATTAATAATTTTTTACAAAGGCAAAACTCTCCATACAGTAGTGACACTCAGAGCATGCAGTGGATGAAGGAAGGTTTGTGCATAAAATTCCTATCTAGTGCCTACTCGTCAAATATCCCCAGACTAGTTACTAACTTGAGGCTTTCCTCAGTAAGAAGCCTTGGATCTGAGAGCATTGCATCAAGATTGTATCTTCTAATGCAACCCTCCAGCAGCCACCATTGACTTTTTTAGCTGACTGTAAAAGTTTGAGTTCAAAATGAAAACACGATAATGTTTTCAAGCTAAATTCATTAGCTTGTATAGATGTATAGATATGAACTCAGTTCAGAATCCATACTTTTTGGTGCCTTTGGTTTTTTAATAACCACAGTTACCATAATCCTATTGAGTAGGATTGGTTTTAAACATTCAAACATCACACGATCACTATTCTTTATGTTTATACAAGCTGTTTTGACAGAGGTAAAACTCCATACAGTAGTGCCATTCAGTAAAAGCCAGAGTAATCAATGGATGCAGGAAGGTTTGTGCATAAAATCCACTGCCTACTCATCCAATATCTCCAACGTAGTTTCTAGCTTGTGGCTTTCATTAGTGAAGAGACTTAGTTCTGAGAGCACCTAGATCTTAGAATCTAATTTAATTAATCTTCCAGCAGCCATCTTTTACTTTTTTAGCTAACTATAAAACTTTGAGTCCAAAATGAAACCACAATAATGTTTTCAAGCTAAGCCCATTAGCTTATGTAGTTGTATGAAAATCACCAGAGAGCAATCTATGTGGGCATTTTATTTTGACATCACAGAATACCAACTTTTTATTTTAAAATCTGCTAAGGTCAGGGAGAAAGCAAGAGACTCTTAACTAATTACCTAAATTGTTGATTGCAAATAAAGATAATGCCAAAAATAATGAAACAACACTATTTATTCACATATATACAACACATAACATATGTGGGCATGAATTTATAGTTAATTAATTTATAAATTCTTTTATGTAATATTTACTGAGGCTATAACCTCGAGAATATGGGTGTAAAATGCGATAGTAGGGACCTCTACAGGTGTTTAACCACAAGCTTATGCTATGGAAGAAAAGAGGGGAACCCTTCTTTACTTCAATCTACTTTCTATTTAAATAGGTGAAGCTGAAGCGGTTAGATCTGCGAGCGTGAAGCTATTCAATACTTCATTTTACATGCATATTCTCGAGGCTATAGCCTCAGTAAATATTACTTGCGTAATCAATGTGTGTTTAATAAATTTATAATTACAACTTTAAATTACTGTAATAGATTTCTAACTATAAAATCTTTCCATTGACTCGTTGTAAATCGAAAGATTTCGTGAGTATTAATGTGTAATAAGATATGTGGACTTAATCAGTGAAGTATTGAATAGCTTCATGCTCGCAGATCTAACCGCTTCAGCTTCACCTATTTAAATAGAAAGTAGGTTGAAGTAAAGAAGGGTTCCCCTCTTTTCTTCCATAGCATAAGCTTGTGGTTAAACATCTGTAGAGGTCCCTGCTATCGCATTTTACATGCATATTCTCGAGGTTATAGCCTCAGTAAATATTACTTATGTAATCAATGTGCGTTTAATAAATTTATAATTACAAATTCTCTTATGGTAAATAAACTTGTCCATGTTTTATTAGTATTATTTTAATTTTAATTATGCACAGATATAATCTATGATATGTAATGATTCAATATTTTAAAATTCCTATTTGATACTATTAATGTTATTTGTCTGAATGGATTCTAATGTACTGTATAGACACCTAACTTCTCTCTACTATCGTCATATGTGCTGTACATAGGATAACTGATACAAGCTTATTAATTATGGCTCATCCTACTACTTGATTGTTGTGATTAACTATAGATTGTTATTAATACACAATAGGTAATAAAATACAGGATTTCACATCTATACTACAATAGTTATATAAGAACAAATACTTCTTGTGATAATTATATGCCTACAATAGGAATTAACCTTCTACCACATACATAGCATACAATAACTAGTAGGCACATATCACTAAACATGTTTGAAAATAAAATGAATGGCATGGGGTAGGAATTGAACATCTACCACACATCACTGTTTTGCAAATGGTGTTACAATCATTAATATTAATGTATTACATAAGAATGAGAATCAGATGTAACTCATAACCTGATTGACAGATAACAGCCATACATTCTTATCAATAATAATAATTCAAATATAGGACTAATTAGCTAAAACTTACATCTACTTAATAGACCTCAATCTAGTTTGTCTATCAGCTTGACCGAACTTCCATCTGTAATTTAATAAATTCACTGCTTTAACATATTATTTATTTTTTAAATAAAGTGGAAGTAATGATTTAACTAATATATACCTTTTAATAGCATGGCAAGAGACTGTGATTACATATTAATTGCTTTTTTATAAAGTAATTTATTATTATTAGCGCTGTCTACATTGTAGTGTGATATTTAAATAGAACAAACTACAATCTCTTGTCAGACCTGCTCTTAAACAGATTAATTTCATAACTATTCATTAACATATTTCATGTAATTGGAGATAATAATGAAATAAGTATTAGTTTAAAGTTATACTTATTCTTTCAGCTTAACATTGCATGTTCAGTGTTTAGGTATTTGTGGCATTGATTCTTTACCATAGCTATGGTGGACGAAGGTTCAAATCACTATTTCACATTTACTTTGAATGCATGGATATTAATTAGATCTTGTTTTGGTGGCTGGTTCTTTCTGTAGCAGTGGACATCAGACTTTTTCTTTTCTAAAGTGAATACATAGTGAACATATATTCAGATGGTTCTTCATATGCAAATAGCTTCTCTTTCAGGACTCAGCAATGGGCTTTCTGCTTGCCCTCTGCCAGCTTGACAGAGTGAAGCAGATAACAGTTTTTCTACTTTTACATTGTAGACTTTCTGGAATTATGGATAAAAATTAAAGCAGAATAATAATAATAGAATAATAGATTGATAATCTTGAACATAATTTCCAGCACTATTTATATGATTTGGAGTTATTAGTAAAATTCAGATTAATTTCTTGCAGTTTGTATCCTCAGATCTATTTGGTATAGATAATTTCATTACATTTTCTGAGATCCAAGTTTATTTGTCTAATAATCTATTTTCAAGCTCATATTTTTGAGCAGGAATAACAGACTTTTTAATTAAATTATTTTACTCACTTATCTCTTAAATTTTAATCTAGCAATCTGTTTACCAGCATTTTAATTAATTTTCCTTCTGTCATTTCCACTTTTTTTTATTGTTAAAAGAAAACCAGCTTTTTCTTTCAAACTACTTTTAATTAAGTTAAATTTAGAATCTTATTTTTTTTCAAATTTTAGAAATGTATTTTGTATTTAACACAAAATAACTCTATAATTAATTATACGTATACATTATCAGTGCATTTATAATAGATATTTAATTTTTATTTATAAAAAAATATTAGAATTTTTTAACTTAAATTTTTTTTTGTTTTATATGCGAACATGAAGTATATATATAGCTTCAATATATCTTTAATTCTGTTATTTTTCAGCTTGATTTTACGTTTCAGATAATTTTTTTCTCTTTTACTATTGTCTTTTTGTGACTATTTATGCGTTCAACTATCCTTTTGTGAAAGGAATATACACACCTCTATGTATCAGTCTATTGTTGAAGGATTGGACTATCAAATCCTCTGCTTACTTTATATCTCAAATCTTCTTAGCCTCTCTTTTAATCTGTCAGTATTATGCAGTGGAGTTCAAACACATTTTGGGCAAATTACATAGAACTCTACTTCTGCCATCATATTTGGATGCACACAGAAGAACTAGTAATGCCATTAATTTAATTTCACAAAGCAATTGCCAGACAAAAGTATTTTCTTAATTCAACTTTACAGTCCAGTACCAACTTTTAAAAAAAGTCTTCATTCTGTAAGTTAATCAGAATTACTTTGAAGCAAGACTCATAAGATTTTTCCAAGTGGCCTATAATCATGTATCCCAAAATTTGGATGAATTATTTCACTTTTTATAAAAATTAGTTCAAGCATAGCCATAAGTGTCACAAATTTTCCATACACCTGCTATATCAATGGAAGCATCAAGTTTTACCCTTAAGTAACGTTTGTAAAATCTTCAAATAAGGACTCAATTTTTCACCAAGAAGGGAATTTATATTTTAATTTTTTTTAATAAATTAAAAATTACTAATGTATTTTTCTATCCAGCTATATTTATATAAATATTATCCTCCAGCATATTTTTTTTTTTTCAGGAAAAGTATCATTAATGAACCCACTACTGCAAATAAGATCAAAACAGATGTTGAGGGCAGGCAGCTCTGCTGGTGAAAAACACAACTTATATTTGTTGTCTTATGTGATCCTAAATTGATACTGACTTACATAATTATTATTATTTGCAATCTCTGTGAAGCCATTATCAAAAACATTTGAAACAGTTCAATGTGAACTGTAACTTCTTTACCCATAACTCCTTTACCTTAAAGATACACCAGGTTTCTGACACTTTGGTGACATTTTATTCTCTAACGATTAGATTAGCCTTTGATTATGAGTCATAAATTTTCTCAGGAGTTTTTAATTTATCACAGTAAATCGAATTCAATAAATGCTGATCTGTGGCATCATGTAATGATAAGTGTACCATTTTTATCTTTTGACCTCTTTTAGCATTGTTGTTATCTTTTCCAAAGTAAAAATACTTATTAACTCATAATTAATAAATCTCTAAGTTAGATTAAACATTTTTAAACTTTTTTTTTTGTAATGAGATCATTATAATAAAAAAATATTAATATTTTTTTATGGAATCTTTCACTTACTATGGTTCATGGATGTACAAATGTATAACACAAACACTTGTAATACAATTTTTGCCTAACACTTTTACAATTTTCTTAAGCATTAGCTGCATAATTAAATAGCAACAAATAAATAGTTCATTATCTTATATAGTACAATTTGTTCAACTTTATTTATAAATCTATAACTATAAAAAAATCAACACACATATTTATTACTCAAAAGTATTTGTTAGAAGTATTTTTTAAAAAAATATTTGAGTTTGCTTTTAAAAATAGAATGTGTATTTTTTATTTGAAAATTATGAATAATTTTGCAGTTTTTTTTTTTTTAGGTGTAAAAAAGATTGCTGGAATGAGTTTAAATAATCCTATTCATATTGATGCCATGGACAATACTTCTTTTACACCTCATTCTTTACATAAGAAAAGTTTACTAACTGATGAGAAGTTTGCAGTGCCAGAACATTTAGAACACTACTTTGTAGTTGTACCAGCAAAACTCAGATTCGTTCTTTTACTCTCTTTTATTTACTGGAAAAGTTTGGTAAGATTTTTATTTATATTACTTCATTTTTTTAATTTTTTTTAAAATTAGAAATTAATCATTTTTTTAAAAAACAATTTCTGGATATTGTTAAATTTTAGTTGTTTAAAATATTTCTGATATATTGATGATTATTATATTAATTATTATTTAAAGAAATGAAAAGCTAGTAAAAATTGAATTGATTAAGTAATTAGAACTAGAATTTGTATAAATATTTAAATGAAACATTTATAAGTAATTATTGCTGAATGTATAATATGTTTTCAAACGTGGTCTAAAAAGTTTATAAATTATATGTATTGCATACAGCATTTTGTTGTTATAGTTCATAATTTAATAGCTAACTGTGATAACATATTTAATATATTTTTTTCACTATGAGTTTTCTGAAGAGTTCTTAAGGCTCTATAATTTTCTCCTTTATTGAGTCTTTTTGTAACTAAATTATGATTATAATTCTTAGATATACTTAAAAATTCTATTTCACCACACTTCAATCAATGAATAAAGATGTCTGAAAAAATAAGTGGGGGGCCCCCCCCCCCCCCGAGATGTATTTTAAATAGCCCAGTTCATGACCTTTCACAAGATTTTATAATTTTTGTTTAATATTTATCAATAGCAAATTATTACAACTTAATCTTAAAATACTAATTTTTGCACCCATACATATGACAATATTCATTTGAGCTAAATATATTTATGATTATTACTAATCATTTTTTATTAACCTAGAAATTATGAAATCATTTTTAATCTAGATATAAACTTTAAACTTAATTAAAGATTAATATTTCTGTTCTTATTACACATAACCTCATGATATCATTAAGTAATTTAATTCTATATCCCCCCCCCCCCATATATAATATCTTAGATATACTTAAAACTTGTACTTCACTATTCTTAATTTAATATTATAAGTAAAGATAACTTACAATGGTAAATGACATTCAAAATGCATTTCTCTTTGAACGAGCACTCTTTAGTTGATCTAGATTGTAACTTTTTACATCTTTATTATATTTGTAATAATTATAAATTTTATAATGTGGATGTTATCATATGGGTGAATCAAAATATTTAGTTCTTGTCAATTAAAATGCAATATGTTTAATTCTAACTCAGAAAGTCGTATTTTATTTATGTAATAGATTGAGAAACATCCAGAGACTATTAGATAACTGAAATGAAATCCATTGAACTAATTATTAATTTCATTTTTATCTTTAGTTTCAATTCCTTTTAAATTTACATAGGCCCGAATATGAAATCTCTTGAAATATCATGGATATGTGGGTCCAGTTATTTGAATTATTTTTATTTATTAAATAGTTTATTCACTACTTATGATTTTATTATTTTCAGTAAACAATTTAACATCCTCTATGTTGTGAAATCACATATATTTCCAACCCAGACATCCAGATCTTTGATATCTTTAGCTCACTTGATGAGAATAGATTGTTCATAAAATATAAAAAGAGTAGTCTGAGTTTCTGTGCTTATGAATGGTTGCATTATGGTCGAGTTGAGATGAGGGGTGCACTGACAAACAAAAAACCATGGATAAATGTATGTATTGAGAGGAATTATTTCTTCTCATCTTAGCTGCAGAATAATCGAGTTATTAAATAGAAATTTAGCTAGGTTAAATTTATTATAAGGTTGTCATTGATGAATAATCGGATGACAAAATATGTCATTTTAGTAATAATATAAATATTTAATTTTTATTAGATATAACTGGAAAAGAAAAAAAAGAGATGAAGATTTTTATCGCTGAAGAAATTAAAACTTATTTTTTAATTAACCAAATGACACATCTTCATTGAAAAGTGTTAGGTATTTCCCTGAGAAAAACTGTCATATTTTTATGCTGTTAGTTCACTGTTTTATGATTAGTGTAACTTTATTAACATAGGGTTGCTGTACTACTTTTATTATTATTTTTTGACTGAAAAAAAAAAACAAACTTAATAGGTCAGTGTTGTATGGACAGTAGGCAAATAACAATAATCTTTACTCTATTGTTCTCAAAGGAAAGATTTCTTTTAAAGGCATTACTTTCTTGTATCTCATTTTCACTCAAAGATTTTGAAATAAAAAAAATATGATTTTTTTCCCTTGCTTATTAAATATTTCTGATTATTTTTAGGCCCTAAACAAAAATAATGCACATATTTAATTTAATTTTATTCATTTATTTTTATGTTTATAGATAAAAGTTAATAACTTTGACAATAATGAAAATCTCCTCATAGGTTTGAGTACGCTTTATGTGAAACACATTGCATAACATTATTATCTGTTAAAATTGTCATGGTGTTAGAATTCTTTCAAATATTTTAATAATTATAAAGCAAATATCAGATTTTAAAGTAGAAAATCTGTCTCAAATCCACATTTGTTCATTTGCATTAAAAAGAAACTTAAAATACAAAAGAATTTTCTCATTTTCTGAAAACGTACTTGCAGTAACATTGTTGGTAATGTTTATGTCTTTTGTTCTTATTTATAACTCAGTTTTTAATATTTATATAAAAAAATTTACACTAATATTATTTGTGACATTTGCATTCATTGTTCTTACTTATAAGTCACTTAAATATGTATAAAATTTAAATATGATTTTTTAGAATATTATTCATTTATAAAATTAAATTCAAAATAAATCAAGTCCAATTTATTGAGTATAAATAAGGATTAATAGAAAATGTCAGAATTTGAAAGGGTTAATGCATAAATGGTTTGTTGTATGGACTTTATTTTATGTAGGTACATATACTTAAAAAAAAGAAAAATAATAATGGTGAATAAGGAAACTGGTCCCATATGAATGAAAAGTATAGAAATGAAGAATAAAGCTGGGAAATAAATTAGAGTAAATAAGTACAGTCAGATGTTGAGACAGTCAGATTCATTGAAAGTCAGATTAGGAGTTGTATTATTAGGTGAGGGGAAGTGATGTGAGGCTTTTATATTTTAGAAGTTTACATTGTTCTTTGATGATAATAGTAATCAAATATTAATATATACTGGTTTTTAATAAAACCAATTTGATGCATTTGTTATATTATAGATTTTATTTGAAATGTACTTTAAAAACAAGATTCACTATTTTACATTACAGTGAAGATTGTGTATTAATCGGAAACATTTGAAAAGGGTATAGTAAATATTAATATGCACCATAATTAAAAAACAAAGTAATTAAATGTAATCTTTTTAGATTTATTGCCATTCATCAAACTAAAATAATATATATATATATATATATATTCAGTTTATAATCAATTTGCATCTGATAATAGTAATCTAAGTTATTTTTTTTTGTACAGTTAGATTTGTAAGCATGAATATTTAATGGATACTAGATAGTAGTGCCAGAAAAAAAAAAACAAGACTAATTAGCCACAAGCAATCTGGTGATCTGGACAATTATCTGTTATGCATGATTTGTTCATGCTGGAGATGATACATGAATGATGACCATTCATAACCCAACATACCAAAATATTTCCTAGATACATTAAATACTGAAATTCCTCTGAGCATTAACTCTTTCAATACGGATTTTCTTTTTTGTGTTTAGAATAAATAATTTTCCTGGTATATATAATGTTTGAAGCTACTATAAAGTAATATGTAGGTATGGGTGCTGCAGAAATAATAAAGAATTTTTTTTACAAGTATATTTTTTAAAAAAATGTTATAGATAAAAAAAGATAAAAATATTATTACAACTTTATCTTTAACATCACTTCCACATATATCTGAATAAAATAATATTACATTTGCATGTTTTTCACCTCAAATTATACAAAAACAATTTAAATTTAAACATACACCTTTATTTATTAATTAAATATTATCTATATAATATTTTTAAAAAGTACTTGTCTCTTTTATCTTCTTTTGCATCTTAGATTATCAAATGGCATCCATTAAAATGTCGATCTTTTTTGTTTTTTTGTCATATAGGATGTTTGGTTTATTGATTGGAACTATAACTTAAAATATAGTATTTTTTATATAAGTAAATATATGAATGGCAGGTAATTGTAGTGATGATGAAAGGGCATTCCAAATTGCCTCTAGCAATATGGCCTATGATATAGCAGGTCCACCGAGATCATTTTATGATGCACAAAGGAAAGATTACATCTTGTGACTAGTAAAAGGGAAGTATGATTAGTGAATATGAACCAATCATGGATCCACTTTAGTTTCGATAAGATTATAAAAACAATATATAACAAAATATTGTACACCATAAATTTTGTATTAATATGTATGACGAATATATTTAAATCATTTTAGATAAACAATAAATAAAAACAAACAATTGTAAATCACTGTTATTGTAAATTGTTTTTTTTTCT
Source organism: Epiperipatus broadwayi (assembly GCA_028023455.1). NCBI lineage: Eukaryota > Metazoa > Onychophora > Udeonychophora > Euonychophora > Peripatidae > Epiperipatus > Epiperipatus broadwayi. The sequence goes on along the minus strand of JAQFVV010000056.1, from coordinate 6,567,964 downwards.
AAGAATCAACTGAATAACAACAACATTGTATTTGTAAAAACTAAATAAAATGATAAAGGTGAAAGGCAAAACAACATTGAAAAACAATATTATCAATACATTCTGAAATATTGTAAGCATATAATTATGCAAATTAATAATGATAATATCAATTCGTATTTTATTATGGTTGGATATACATTAATCTATATTTACATGATTTGATACTCTAAATTTTAATTTTTAATAATAAAATGATGCAGCATTGAATAAGTTAGTAGTCATTTAATTTTATTGTAATGATAAGCATATTTACTAATAGACATTAACAAACTTTTATTAGAAGCAAGTTTATAAAATGTTAACCTTGTATCTATATTAGTAACAACATAATTGCATATTTAAAATCTATATATTCAAGTTGTAAAGACTATATGTGCTCAAAATTAGTAAAATTTTAAAACAGCACAAACCTATACATCTATTTGCATAATATTTTTAAAAATTATCTCAGCATGTCACCACTTTAAAAAAGTGTCATAAATAAACTTATCAAGAAATTGATGATACAAATTAAGGACCACCATAAATTTTGACAGATCAATTAATTTATAAAAATTGCATATATTAAACAAGTTGAGTGCTAAGAGTTGTTTCTAATCTGAATGTTCTATTAGTAGTTTTAGTTGATCCTGTTATTTCAGCCTTTTAACATAATTTATTTTAGCATACCAATATTTTAAACTACATCATAAACTTTACTGAACTCTTTAAATTATTTCTATGCTTTTTAAGTAATAAAATCTTAATGATGCTAATAAGATAATAGTAAGATAAGTTGTTTTCACATTTATTATTATTTAAAAATTCACTTTAATGATGTAAATATTTCCTTAAAATTTATTATGCAATCTTAATATTATTGAGATATTGAAGTAAATGTTTTCAGGCAAATTCATACTGACTCTAAGGAAATTTTTATTATCACATGTAACACTATTCCTTATGCCTAGTTATCCACCGACTTTTCTGAAGAAAATGTATACATAGATAACATAGAAATGATACTGATGTAATAGACATACTACTTATTAGGAACCACCAAATTGATACACTTAGCCATTTTCAGAACAAAGAAACATTTAAACAAATTAATGTGAGTGTGTAATATGAAATATGTATAAAAAAAGAAACTACAAAAATATTGTAACATTTTTTACATACTTTTATAATAATAATAAAATACAAACTAAAAAATTAAGTAACAGGCACATAAAAAAATACTGTATTGATTAAATAATACAAACTCACATTATTTCTACAACTTAGCATAATTTACTAAAAATTTAAACAAACTAATAAAATGTTTTTTTTTTTGTAAAAAAATAAACATTTCCAATGGTAAGGTGATTGCATGTTTTTGAAAAACACTAGAAAGAAGTTTCAATTACTGCTATTCTACCATGATATTATTCAATATATGTAATCTAAATGAGACTAACAATTCTGGGATATATCTCTTGTATTTTTTAGAAATTTATATTTGGTATCAGTCCAAGAATGTTCAATAGCCTGTGTGTGAGCTCCTGTCACTGGTTCAACATAATTCAGTTGTTAGTTGACAGTTGAATTTTAGGATCACCTGGTATTTAGATTCATGGAAGCCTAGACCTCCACAAGTCAGAAACTATTCTCTTTCACTAGCGAGAAACAGAATATCTTTATGCCCAGAAATAGCAACAATCAGAATCCTCAGAGTCCACCTATTTGAGCTCTAAGATTTTTATGGTTAATTATACAGATTATTTGATCCTGTGATGAAGATGGTATTTCACTTTGAAGTATTCTTCTGCCATTATATCTTCAATGAATGAAAAATTTTGTTTCATATATTTGGATTGGGTATTCATCCGATCCCATTATTTAGCCTCTCATTTTAATGAAAATGGTGCATAAACAAATTTACTATACAAGTTGAACCAATCTCTATTATAATAAAAGATTTGTCAGTAAACTTTGTAATTGTCCTTGACTAAGAAGAATAGAAGCTCCAATATGTTACATAGTCTGTATCTGCTCTGCCATTCATGTTGGAGAAATGAAAAAAGCCATTACCTTTGATTGATCAAATGGATTGACAGCCTCAATGTTGGAAGCACAAGAGAAGAACAAATTGATCATTAGCAATATTCCTTCATTTCTGTCTCATAAGCCAATTGCATTTTGGCAAGGCATTTCATGATTCATTTTATTCATAAAGATTGAGCTATTACAAAAATATCAAAGCAAAATCTTTACTAGCAATTGCTTGGCTATAGAACTCTAAGAAGTATGGCAAAAAACAATTATAAAATTCTAAGAATACTTCTTCAAAAAGGCTGTGCACAAGTGATAGAAGAAAATTGACATCATGAGATCTGTTTTTGAAGAATGACATGTAGTTTCTAATTGCCAAATTTTGTGAAAATATGTCCACTCATTTCTTTTTGAATACAATTGTCAATTGAAAGTGGTTTATTTTAAAAACAACTTGTTTTAATGTTTGAACTTATTTGATTGAATAGCCGTATATATATATCGCATACAATGAAAAATTTGTTGTAATTTTTCTATTGGCCAGACACACACAGTGACCGATTAGCAAATTTTGTGAAAATAAGACATTTTTTTTTTGAATGGAAATCGTCAATTTTAAAGTTTATTAAAAATGGTTTGGCTTGAAAATAAATTATTTCGAAATTAATAATGAACTTTGTTTGAGTGAAGTGTCTCAAAAAAAAATATAAAGAAAATTGTTTGTTTGAATTTTTCTGTTTTAATAGTGATAATTGATTTTTTTTTTTTTTTTTTTGGATCGCAAATTCGAATAAATAGTGAAAATTATTTGAATTTTGCTATTTATCAGTTAGATCTTCATTACATCTTTGTTGGTCACCCGAAATATAAAACTCGAATTTATTAGATCAGAAGCTTTTTAAAAACACTGTTTTTTTTTTTTTTGTATCTCCTTGTATATATAAATAAATGCTTACAAAAGTATTGCCTCATTACGCCAACAGAAGATTTAAATATTAACAACAAATAATTTTAGTAACTACATTAAAAGTTTGTACTTCACCATAGTAGAGAAACTTAATGTTTGAGCATCAGAATGATCTGATGAGCAGGCTAATTCCATTTAGTTGATCAAATTGAGTTTTTTTTACTCCATTTGACATTGTTACAAGGGTCAATGGGCTAAATTGATCACAATAAAAAGTACATTTATCATTTTAGACATTAAATTGTGAATGCATATTGCAGAATAAAAGTTACAATTGTTAATCCTGATAAGCAATTTTTAAATGCATTTTGAAACAATAGTTTTAAAGTGAATGTCTTATTTTTTTTCTTTCTCTTTTTTATGTGAATAAAATGTTATGTTTTAAATATTCTGCTGACATCAACAGTAGTTTTGTAAACCTAAACTCAGAGCTTAGCATCTGTTGATGTATATGGATCTTTTATATTAGAGTGAAGCTTGTATTGTGTAGTAGCACATTAACATTCAGCTGATTAAACTAGATTATCTTAACCAGATGCCCACTTATTAGATGGCTAGCCATACAAACCATGCTATCTATAAAAGTACCAACCTTGCTTAAAATTTTCAGTAAATGGGAAGAAATTTGCCCATTTCCGTTTTAGTTTTAATTCCAGGTCATTGCAGACAAATGCACTAACTATTAAACTATGTAGTTTTTTTTTCTAATGTCTGTATTTAAGCAAAAAGATTTTATATGTACAGAAATTTTATTACAATTATCATCATCTGATCCTTCACACTGTTATCTGATGGGTATCCATAATTTATAATAATGCATAGAAAGAATACTTCATAGCAGAAAATCATTGTATATTTAAAAGTAGATTTTTTCTAAGAATATATTTTAAAAAGTAAATGTTCAGAACTTTATAAACAGAATTATGACTTTCTATGCTTACGTTTAATATATGATCTTATGAGTTTGCTCTTCACTCGGCTTCAAAGCCTTTTATTGTAAGTTTGTGTAATTTATGGTTGCCACATGATAATGCTATCATAATATACATAGCCAGACTATTTTATAGTTATGACTTTTTCAACGAGAATCTGTGAGACTAATACATCTTTCATCATACAGCCATATTTAATGTTTTTATTATTAAGCTAATAGCCTGAAATTCTAAAACATTCTAAAGTTGTGAATCCAATCCAATTTTTTGTATAGTTATGTAGATCTGATACTAAAACAGTAGTTATGTAAATCTTAATAGTAAATACACTTTTCATATAATTTTTGTAATTCTACCAAACTTGTATTGTTCAAGTTAATATGAAAAAGTAAAATAAACTTAAAAGCACTAAGCCAGCTTTCAGCATGTACTGGGCCTGACTTACATATCAGTCTTCTTCACTATATATGCATAATTTTAATGGCACAGCTCTATTTAGCACTATGATTCTAGCAGCAATCTGCCTAAAGCTGGCTTAGTGTTTTTAAGACTTTCTTATGTGTTTATTTTACTTTTCATATTAACTTGAACAGTACACATTTATTTAGAATTATAAAACAATAGTTATACATTATAATGATCTCATTTTGATGTCAATTGAGGCACCTTTTGTTTTTTAATTGAGATTGAAGTTGATAAAAAAAAAAATCAAGGGATTGTAATTGTTTTTGAATTTCAGACTACTATCTTCGTAGTAAAAAGGAAATAAAAGTTAGAAACTTGATGTAAGATTCAGAATTGTCACTGATAAATCCCATAAACCAGATATAATAGCTTTTTCATTTAATACCTTTTATTACTGAAGATTACAGTATATACAGTTCTTGAATGTAGTTTAAAGAACTACAAACATACGTTAAATGTAAGCAGTGTTGGTTAGTACTACACTATCAAGATAATGCTTGTTGCCTATATTTGACATAATATTGAAATTACTAAACTATATAATTACTAGGGGCTATTCATTTTATTTAAAAAAAAGTGAAAGATGGCTGCTGTAATGAAAGGTGCCAAAGTTTAAAGGTCATTGCTGATTAAATTAAAAATCTGGAGATTTGGAAACCAATTACCATAACTTTTTCGTCTAATATCGATTAATTACTAAATATTACTGTACTCAGTTGTATAGTGTTGTGAAAAGTATTTTAAGCTTATATTATCCTGACTAAAGGATGATTATTGTCTACATTTGACAAAAACTGAGTTCACTAAACTATATAATTACTGCCAAATGTGGTCAGATGTCAATGTTTGTAATTATACAAGCAAGTTGCCTTATCTGAAAAATGTTAGTGATTTTGAACTTCAAGCTATTAATTTTAATAAAAAAAGGCGAAAAGTGGGTGCTTGATGTGAGTCACTTAAAAGTATAAGTTTTCATGTACTAAAATGTAAATCAGTTTGGTTGTGGTTGTTACGGTACTACTTTCTGATATCTTTATTACTCGTGCTTAAAATAGATGTAGAATAAATTGATGAGAGTTGCTTTTAAATGCATATGTTCATAATTTTGTTGATAAAATATTATTAATTTAAAGAAACATTTGATTATTAAAATTTACAAGACTATATAATTTTTGAGAGGAGGGATTTTTCAAATGGATATTTATGTGTTTGAGTTTTCATAATGCATCTATCCTTTTTAATGGAGTCATAGAATAGCAGCTCTAGAGCTCAAGGTCCATGGATCATGGTTCAGTTGTGATATTTCTTGTACTGGATCTTCTTATGAACTCCTGAGCAATCACCTGAGCAATCATTTATTTGATTACTTATATAATTTCAGAAAATGAAAACAAATGATAGAATTTAAAAAAAAACAAAGCAAGCTTTGCTGAAACTTCACAGATTTCCATGAAACACAAATACATCCATAAATATTACATACTTGTTCCAAAACTTGTTAGTTTAGTGTCTTGCAATTCTGTTCTTTAACTTTTTACACAGCAAACTTTTTTTTTTTGTTTGAAAGATATTTCACCTTACCTAATTGTAACTCCTTTGTATTTCTTCCTCATCTATTGCTTGTCTTTAAAATGTCTTTAAAAGAATTTTTATGGTATAAATCTTATTTGTCACTCCCATGAAAATAACTTATTAAATCTGTTACCATTCCTTCACTTCAGATTTCCTATCTGTCAAAGACTTTCCCATACAATAGTCAATTCAATATCATCACATCCAGCAAGCAAATAACACACATGATACTCTGTTAATCGTATCATATTTTCAGACTATTTACACAATTCATTATGTTCTTGGGAGGAATAATGAGTAGTAAAAGAAGTTGTATATGTGGATAATATTTGAAGAGAAACATATTAGGAATTAATTATTATTTAGAGCAGAAATTTAGAAGATCGAGAATAAAGCAAATAAAAATTGAAGATAAGCAAATTTTGGAAAGTGCAAAAAAAAAAAAAAAAAAGAAGTGTGAAAGGAACAAGTGTAGAAAATGTTATTTTTTGATGAAATAAGGCTGCTGAAAGAATTGGATTGGATTATACTTTTATGTAGAGAAATAATAAATAAATAAAAATATTTGTATTATTTATTGCTTGGGCATCCAATTGCATATAAAGTACTAATGAATAATCTGTCCTTATTGTAATTAATTCCATTACTCAATTTTTGAACTTGCCAGTTCACCTTTAATGGATTGTCGATGATCTGTAGGAGAAGCGAAAGATATGGATGTGTGAGAATTAGTTCAAAATATGGGAAGGATTGGCTGGAATTAATATGTAGCTTATAAATGATAATAATCCAATTAAGATGTCAGTAATAGATTTTTAATTGTAATACAAAATTAAAGCCAGTTCACCTTTAATGGATTGTCGATGATATGTAGGAGAAGCGAAAGATATGGATGTGTGAGAATTAGTTCAAAATATGGGAAGGATTGTCTGGAATTAATATGTAGCTTATAAATGATAATAATCCAATTAAGATGTCAGTAATAGATTTTTAATTGTAATACAAAATTAAAGAGATATAATTTTATTAAGATGTATATAGAGTATATTTAAATGGATGTGTGTTTGCAAGTTTGATTATATACTTATCTTAAACATTAAACGGGTGTGTGTGTCTGCAAGTTTGATTATGTACTTATCTTAAATACATCTGCAGTACTTATATATATATATATATTTTGGCATTATCCTTTTACATGAATATTTTTTTTTTTTTTTAAAAAGGAATAATTTATCTTCTAGTGTCCTCTATTAGTAAAAGTAACAACTACAAGAGAGTGGTAAATGTAGTTTTTACTTTTCCAAATTTTACTTCTGATTCCGAATTTATAAATATTATCTTAATATGCAAATTTTAAAAATATTTTGAATTAAAAACAATTTAATTTAGTTTAATCTATTCTGTTTTTTTTTTTTTAGAAAATCATTCTTGGATTACTGGTTCTTAGAAGTGTTTCATTATTATAGATAATTTAACATATTTAAGATGCAATTAAGTGGGGGGGGGGAAATGAATATATATATTTTTCTTTATATATTCTGCAAATTACTGCACTATACGCACACGCACCTACACAGGTTATCTTTATTTTATATTTTTAAATGGTGATGTTAAATCATAACATTTTGGATCTATAAAATGTTTACATATTTTAAATTAAAAAATGGGCATATATAAATATTTTATTCTCAATAAAAACTAAGGATTGAAAGCACTATTTTTTTTTTTTTTTTAAGATTTTTCTTTTTAATATATTTAACCCAGGAATAATTTCATTAAATTCATCTTGGTACTAACCCACACATGTATATATGTATAGATATACAATATTTGAATAAATAGTTTCTATATGTTATTTGAAAGCATACTTGAACAGGCGGTGCATTTAGAAATAAATATATGCACACATGCACTCACATTTATAAGAGAAATATATATAGGATTTCTTAAAATAACTTTTTAAATTTGTTATTCGCTTAATAATTACGCCATATAAATTTAATCAGAAAGTAGTTTTCTTTTTTATCAAATATTGTATAAAAATAATATGTATATAAAAATGGGGGGGGGGTATATATATATATGTAAATAGTTTATGTGATTATATAAAATGATTATGTAAAATGAACGTTAGGATCAAGTGATTATATTAGAAAAGTGTATTTTGAAAAGGCCCTAATATAGGGCGAAAACCGGTTCAGTAAAGAAAATATTTATTATTTTTATATAGTTGTTTTATTTCAGTTGAGTTGGAACTATTATTAATTACTGAAAACAACATTATGGATAAATTTATGTTTGACCATTATTAAGGAGTACTATTTAAAAAAATAACTTGTATTCCTGTTGGAAGCAATTAAACTGAATTGTTTTAAGCTATAATTTAATTTAAAATTTACACAAATTAAGACATCAATAAAAATAATTAGCAAAAACAATAAAATAGAAATGCAGTTATAATAACATGAAAAAGAGAAAACATTCACATATGTATACTCTCTGGATTGCATTCAGTTTATGTGTTTGTTCATATGAATGCATTCATTCAATTTCTCTCCAAATGAATGTTCTTATCTTTTTCAATCTTCTTGTGCAGAAAATTAATGATTTAAATTCATTAAATTAGCATTATTGTACATGCTTGTACAAAAGTAACAATTTTCTGGCCATGTTTTTTGTTCCTAGTGACAGTTAAATTAATGATAGTAGCACTTTTTTTTAAACTTAAAAGAAATCATGAAGTTACTTGATTTTAAAATTCATATTGGTTTTTAAATCTGTACAACCATCCCTTACTGGCAGTAACTAGCAGTAAATGACTTAATGACACTCTTTTGAATATATCCTTTGATAAAATCTTTGTGTAGAATCAGTAGATTTTGATGCATTACTTTATCTTATTGTTCATCAGAACATTTTCTTTTGTTCACCTTCTCCACAATTGCGAAGCAGTTTATTTTTAAATTTAAACTAATTCCTGAATCAATACAGCTATTCCATACTTGCAGTAAATGGCTTGATATCCTCTTTTCAATTGATTTTTTTATTCAAGTTTTATGTAGGATCAATGCTTTCTAACACAATACTTATATCCACTGTAACATTATTTTTGTTTATTTCTTAAACCATGAATTTAATATATTTTTTTATTGTCTTTACTAAATACTTTGGATGTGATTTTCTAATATGAATTATTTTTTTAAATTTACTATTTATGATTACTGATTCCTTCATATTAAATAATAAATTTGTACCCCTTCTCCCTCTTAGAAGAAAATCTATCACTTTCATTTTCTTACACAAAGAAAACATTCAATTTTATTTAAGGTTTGAAAGAATGATTGCCGTCATTCAATTTGCACTCTGAGGTCATTGTAAATGAATTTGAGAATTTTTAAGGATGAGCAAAGAAACTTATTGTAATATATGTAAGAACATGATTGAATAAAACAATGTGTAGTTCAATGTGAAGCTTAGAGAAAGTGCGTTGAGAATGTCAAATAAAATTTGCATACAGTTTATGAATTTTAAATGAATATATGAATTTTTTATTTTTATTTGGTATTTTGTTTGAAGTGTAGAATCTGAACTCATGGTTATTGAAAATGTTACTATTGATCTGTATCTGTAATTTTTTTTTGAAAATACAAACAATATTAGAGATGAAATATTTATATTTTAGAGCAGTATATGGAATTTTTTATTTATTTATTTGTATAATCCCTCTGGTATAATTATATTTAACTATATATTCTGATGATATTGTTGCATAATTAAAAACAATCACTTTACTTATAAATAAAATTTTGGAACATAGGAACATTTAAAATAAATTACATAACTTATATTTCATATAATAAATTTTAAATTTAATATCTATTTTTTTAATAATTAAACATCAAGTTTGAATATTATAAATGTTTATTACATATTTTTTCTTGCAAAAAAAATCACTAACAATATTAAATGAATTAAAAATATGGCTAAATTATAGTGCCTAGGTAAGCAGATGTTTTACTTTTGTATAACATCAAATTAGTATTTTAGTTATTATACAGATGGAAATCAACTTTGATTATGCATTGTTTTTGTAACTATTATAAATCACACACTATCAGCAAGAGCTTTAAATGCTTAAGTGATTCACTTAAGTTTAGCTCATGATCATATATACATCTATCCTTACTGACTATGCTTATATCAGCACTTGAATCTATTGTGTGCCTGATGTTATAATCAAGAATTGAATTGTATAAATTTAATTAGCCTATCAGTGAGTGCATTGACACCCTTCCATACTCTGACAGAATTCTTTATTTTCACTTACTTTAAGCTTTTAACTTTCACTTCATTATTAAACCATTATTATTTTTCCAAATATAATAAATTTGATCTCATTAGATAGATGTTTTTGTTTAGGAATTAAATAAATTTTAAAAAATCACATGATTTTCGGAATTATTTTAAAAATTAGATTTTAATCAAAACAAAGTGCTGTTTCATTATCAGATTTCAGGTAGAGCAGATTCAATTTGCAAAATGAATGACATCTTCATTTGATGTTTGTCTTAAAAATCTGAATGATTTATTTTCAATAATTAGTAAATCAATCAAATTATGCTTTAAATGTTTACAATTTATCAATCATTTTTATGATATTGCTACTAAATGTTAGTACAGGTTGTTTACTCACAACATTTTCTAGACTGTTGAATTTCCCACAGTTGTAATCATTATATTGACATTATTCAGAAGAATATAAACTTTTATATTTAAAAATAAAAAATTTCTGTAAAAAATAAATGTGTAATAATATATATTTTTGATTTTCAATAATTATCATATAATTTCTATACGAAAATAATCACACATTTTCCACAAAATCAAGTTTTTAGACCATTGTAATATTTTCTCAAAGTAATCTTGCAATGTTTGAGATTGCCAAAATATACAAAAGGCACCCATAATCGTAGATTTTAAGAACCTTTGAAGACTGCATATTCAATTGTCCTGACATATTTTGAATTTTTTTGAAATTAAAATATTATGAAACATATATATGCAAATTTTAAAGCTGAAAAAAAAGGTTTGCAAAATTTTTCAGTAGAGGGCAAAAAATGCAAATTTCGGTTTTTTGACCTCTGCCAGAGAAAATATCATAATGAATAACTGCATGATATAATTTCATTCTCCACAATCACAGATTTTTCAGCACTTAATAATAGTAGATTTTAATATTTTAGTTATTATTAGCATGTTTGCTATCACCTCCCCCCCCTTTTTTTTTTGAAAGATTGTAGTAAGAATTTTGGTCATATTTGCAATATTTTATTTTTACAATTAAACTATTATTCTATATTATATAATGATAGTCTTTATATTATTTATTACAAATATAAGCATATAAATGAAACATTCTAAAAGCTAGTATTTGAACTTTGCAACATGGAAGTAAAGTAACAGTGATGCTTTGCTTATTAGATTGTAACATTGTGTCTTTATAAAAAAATATTTAATGAAATATTTCTTAGTTGAATTCCATTTTACAAATAGAATAACTTAGTTGAGACACCATAAAAGAATCAAAAAATGTTTTAAAAGTAAAAATTACATTTACTATTATTAAAATTGTTCAAAAAAATTTCTTAATGGCTTTTGAGAAACCAATTTTTTTTATTAGTAAGAAATAACTGCTGTTTTATTCAAAGAAACATTATAAAACACAAACTGAATCGACTTATTTCTTGTGCAATTCTTATTTGCCTAACATTTGATTAAAATTTGTTTGGTCAATGATGTTTTTTTAATGAAGAAAGGGATGTCAAGAGTAACAATGAAATGGTTCTACAGATAATTTAGTTATTTTTTTGGAATGTGAAATTGAACATCTTTTAGAATATTGTCACATTTGGATCATTAGCAGAGGGACTACATCAGAAAATATTATTCAAAGCTTTTCATTTTGTACAATTTTTAGTTGATTGCACATTGCATTTATCCTGGACTTAAATGCTTTGGCAAAGGAAATTATTGGCATGTAATATGCTATCTTAGTTGTGATTAATCTATTAATCATGTTTTTGAATGTATTGATAGGTATGTTTTGGCTAGAGATTTTGTAATTTTTTCAGTTTCTTCTTTCAGTTTGTTCTGTATGTAGCATCTCATCCCCGTGGCTCCCATATAAAACAGAAAACCCAGGAATGGATTTGGCTTCCCTTTGTATATGGATTCACACTGCCTTCCTGTGTATATGGACTAGGTGGATGTTTTTGTTGTATTAATTTTAAGCCCATATTCTATTGAATAATTATCGATTATCTTTTGTAACCTAGGTATTTGTTTTTTGGAAACCAGGAAGACCGAGATATCATTCATGTAAACCAAGGATGTCACTTGTTGTGTTGTTGCAGGTATGTTGATCCCTTCAAATGTTTGATTGATTTTCTCAATGAGAGGGTTAATGTAAAAGGCAAATGGTAATGCACTAAGCTGTGAACCTTGTAATAGCAATTAAGTGGGGACAAAAGGTGGTGAGTTTCTCCCACTAACCATGATATGTATTTCACAGTTTAATAAGAGATTTGCTGTTATATATAGTAGCCTCCTAGGAATATTGGCCTGTTTAAGCATCTGCAATTGGACTGGGATTTTTATTGAGTCAAATGCCAAGGTTATATCTATTTGCACTACTACTGGACTATATTTTTTCTCTCTAACAGATAAGGCTACCTGTACTGTCAATAACGCTTTTTTGCAAATTGTGTTTTGGAGATGAGGGGTAGTAAGTATGGCTCTATCATGTCTTTTATTACCATTTCTAGAATTTTTATTGGTAGAGGGCCCATTGAGATTGGTTTTAATTCGTCTAGAGTGGGAATACTTTTCTTCTTTTTGTTGTATGGAACTATCACAATGAGGTAAACCCCTTGCATGTGCATAATCTCTGGGGAAGGTAATTTGCCATAAACTGTCCTGCTTGAGCACAAATAATGGGAATCCAGGGGCTCCAGCATGGCATGTGCTCAAATTTTCCATTTTTTAAATGAATATTTTTTCTTTGAATATAGATTAAGTATTTGATTGTGCAAATATTTGATTGACATATTGTGTTGTTTGGTTTGTTTGCAATTTATTTTTAAAGTGTTTAAATATTGGCAGAATCATGTTATGCCCTGCAAAAGTATCATTATTAGACCGAACAGCTAATGGCATTTTTATGTCAGATGCATAACCCAGGGCCCATTTGATATATTTCCGTCACCAAGTGTGTTGTTCCGTGATACAGATTTTACTTTTCTTGATTTTTAAATAATCTTTGAGAGCATCACAAGCTTTATTGTAAGCATATTTTAGTTCATATATATATAATATTATAAATCGATGTCTGTATTTCTTCAAAATAATATACGCAAATTTATAAATAAATTTGCGTATATATACATATATATACTATTGTGTATGTTGTGTTGGCATGATTGCAGTTAATCTTTTATGGAGTTGTTCAGTATATTCTAATAGTTTGGATGGTGGTGGCTGATTTCTATCCAGGTGGTTAATGTTAAACGATAGTATGTTTATGAAAGCTAAATACTGTTGTATAGGGTCTAGATTAATTGGTTGTATTTTGTTTAACATTATATAGGATTCTGAAAACAGAAATTCAGTCGTAGTTGCAGATAGTAAGATTCTGATTGTTTTTGTGAGTGGAAGTGTGGTTGTCTGTATATTATTCAGGCTGATTGTGATTATTTGGTCACAATGACCAGAAAAACTTGTTGGCATAAGTTTAATGTTGATGAAATGATGCAATACCGGTGAATAAAAATATTGATCAATTAGTGATGTAAACCAGACATTGTGAAATGATATCTCATCTTCTGGCAGGAAGCCTTGGTCACTCATAAGGGGGAATTGCTATTTTGTATATCCATTTCTGTATAAATTCCTGGTATGATACATTACAGTCACTTACTAGAATTGTTTTTATGGTTGATATTATTGTTTTAATTTTTGCATCTTGTATTGGCATGTGGATGAAGACTATATTGATTGTGATGATTTTGTAATAAAAAGTAACAATTAGTAAGTGTGAATCTATATGAATTATTTTAAAAGTTATGAATGGGTAGGTATTGGTAATTACTAAGCCAGTGCCTGCCATGGGGGACATGGTATGTTTGGAGCATGCACCAAACCCTTCAGCATTTAGATATCTGCTGGGATCTATTTTTGATGCCTCATAAATCTTGGTTTCAAGCAGCCCTATAATATGTGGCCTTCTTTCTTTGATCCAATTTTTAATTTTGTATAATTTGAAGATCACATTTAAACCTCTAACATTAATTGCTGCTATTTTTATTTTCATTATGATTCTGTTTGAGTATATTGTTATTTTAATCTGTTGTTCATTAATAGCATCTCAGATGCATCTACATAGTCCAACTCAATTTCTTCATCAGAAAACTCACCTGATTGACAAAGTGAGTTAGTTTGATCATTATCTATTTCTTCAGTTTTTACTATGTCTAATGTTGTTTGGGGACCAACCAGATTTTTTTTTTGCTCTACTTCTACCAATATATTTTTGATATATCTGTGGTTATTTCTTCCATGATTTATGTGCTGGTCTTGTTTATTATTCTTGATGTTTGCTGTATATTCCAATCATTGTTATTTATTTCAGTATTATTGTTTAATTGTATTTCATTTATTGCTGTTTTGTTTCTGTTTTCTTTTTGTTTATCTAACCGTTGGTTCTCTCTAACCGTTGGTTCTCTCTTCCTTGTTCTGAAGATTTATTATGCACCATGTTTGGTGCTTGGTCATCAATTTGTGTGTTTGTGCTTATCTGGTTTTGGGTGTTTGGTTGATCTGATTCCTGCTTCCTCATTCTGTGTTTGATATATTTATATTATTAGATGTTTGTGTTTTTTTTCTTTTTGCTTTTTACTATGTGTGTGTCAATTTCTTTTATCTTATTGATATCTGTGTATCCATTATTTTCTATATTTAGTTGTTCTTTATTCATATTTTCCATTTTATTTGTTGTCTGCTTAGCACTATTTTGTGGTTTGTCTAATAGCATTGCCTCATCTTTCTTGGTAGGTTCCAGATCTGTTTTCGGCTCTGGCTTCTCTTGAGCCATATCAGCTGAGGTTAAGTAGTTTTTAGTGTTTTTATTGTTCCTGCAGCTTACTGCTAGGTGCTCTCTAATTCCGCAACCATAGCATTGTGGTCTCAGACCTTTTATTTGAGGAGTCAAAATAGCGTCTTGATCTATTATTTGGTTAGAGATGTTTTGTTGTTTAGCTTAATTTTAAAATGAAAATGGTTGGTGTTAATTGGAATAGGTGTGTCTGTGCAGTAGATCGGTTTAATGTATATTGGTTGACCTAATGGCTGTATTAGTTTGGTACTTGCATATTATAGCCAGAATATGTATTTCTCAATGTGCCTGTGTAATAGTTTTGTAAATTTTTATCTACTATAATGAAGGCATAATTTTGGAGTGATTTAATTTTTTCCTGGAACTCTGCATGTTTGCTTTTCATTAAAGAAATCAACTTTACCAAAAAAAAAAAAAATATATAAAACATTTAAGAAATTCTTCTCAAATAAATCTATAGTATTAGTATTTACTGATAAGAATTTAACCTTATATAAATTCCCAAGGGACCTCCTATATAAAGAAATAGCTGAGAAACAAATATGGCATACCATACTAACAATCGGAGACATCCAAATTCTAGATATTATTATTATTAGTAATATTATTATTGTTGTTATTGTTGTTTCATGTATATATTACTTAATTATCTGGCAATAGTGTGATTATATATTGTAACAAAATAAAAAGTTGCTCTTTAGATAACATTTTGTAACTGACATATTGCCCTCAAAGTTAGAGCACCATTTAAAACAGGATAAAAGTGAGGGTATACACTTCTTTTAATGCACCACAGATTTGGAAGACATTTGTGACAAATCATATATGACAGAACATGATAGAGTTATCCTGTTTATTTAAGCGCAGCAAATTATGGCAACATTAGTAATGGGATAAATATGTGGTTATGCTAATCTCTATTATAGTCTTAATCATTCAGGTGCATTTGTAACAGATTGTAAATATGCAAGGGGAAATAATAACTAATAGAACCTGAATAAAATTTAGCTCAATCATTGGTGCCCTATGTAACAGAATGAAAATGATTCCTGAAGTTGTTCATCATTTATAATTGAATAAAATGTTATTCAAATAAAAATAAGACTAATTTTGTTTTGTGAATAATAATATCATTCATATTAGAATGAATACAATAAATTAAACTAAATGAATACCTGTCAATAATTAAATTATTCAGTATTTATTATAACTCTTTGCATAATCACATAACAAAGCAAAACAGTGATGATAATTTTTATTATAGCATCATGAGTTCAGATAGCATTTAAAATAAACAGAAGCCAAACAAAGTCATCACTTCAGATACCCTAAATTTCAACCTAAAATATAGATTAAAATAAAACAATTAAATCAAATATCATTGTTTCAAAACAATATATACTTAAGATATATTTCACTTATAATTAACCTTTGTGTTGTCAAAAATTCTGTTTGGCTGAGTGAGGTAAAACTACAAAATTTTGATTGGTCAATTACAGAATCAGCAGTAAAAATATATTCATCTTTTAATATTATATTCGTTTTAATTTCATTTGTAAAAAGTATATTAATAATTTGTCAGATTATGAAAGTGAATGAAAGTTTTTTCAAAAATAAATTTCTATTTATAATTATAAAAATATTCCATAGCGGAGAACGAACCTAAAAAGATCATTCTTAGCCTATTACAAAGTGTTGTGAATGTCATTGATTTCTTTGACAATTTTATGTTGTGTAAAAGTAAATAATTTTTACTAAAATCTTGACTATTTTTTTAAAATAATTTTATTTTCAGCATATTTTATCTAAATAATTTATAATATGTCAAAAAATACTTTAAAAATGCTCTAAAACTTTCATTTTCATTTTTAAAATTGAAACAAAGAAGTTGGAGCAATGAAAAATATTGACAAGTGGTCTCTTTTAACCACTATGAGCAACAACCAATCAGGGCCTATGAAAGACCATCTTCTTCCATTGTTAAAACATAAATTTGAATATTAATGATTTTTTACTTGTAAAATAATTTTAGAGAGGGCAGTATCTTATGGTACTTTTTTAAAGCTTTAAAGTGACCATAAATTCACTACGGTAATGTCAAAACTGACAGTTTTTGAACTACTGGAAGCTGTGTATGTTTATAACTGGCCACTTTTATATAAGGGTTAATTGAAAATAATGCTAAATCCTTCAACAACGAAATTTTTAATATACCTAATAAATCAAACATTATTATAATAATATGAACTTATAATAAAATTTAATGTTGTTCATATCTAAATAAAATAATTCATGAATGATTGAAATAACATCTTTAGTGTCCATTATAAGCTTATAATATTCATAATATCTAAATAAATATATGACTCAATTAATTTTAAATCATTTAATAAAATAATACTAACTCATTCATACTATACTCATATATTAATTTACTATTACTAATCACACTATTTATTACAAGATAAAAGACAAAATGATAAAGAATAAATTATACTAATTCATCTATGCTATGTTCTTATATTGACTTTACTATTTTTAATTAAGCTAGTTTTAATAAAATAAAGTAGATAATCTTGAATCTATAATATCCATTCATACTAGTATATGCAAGAAACAGTCAATTTCTATTAGATATTTACTTAAACATAATTAACTAATATCAATTTATTTTAAATTTACTGTAATCAAATGATTAAAACTATATTATGATAATCAAAACATAAAAAAAAAATATTAGCATTTATTATAATCAAGTATGGGTATTAAAATTTAATAGTTAATTGGATTGACAATCCACCTCAATTAAATTTAAATATAATTAAAGCAAACCATCTGATTTATGTCAGAAAAAAATATACTACTATCAACTTTATAATTGAACACGCTTAAGATCTTAATGACCAACCATGAGCTCAATATAATGAAGTTGTCCTACATATACATGCATGTATATATGTGCTAAATATTTTGCTATTAAGTTAAAAATATTAAGACATTTTAAAAAATATAACGTATAAAAAATGAAATTTTATTATGAAATTTAATTATGAGTTGGTGAGTGTGAAAAAAAGATGGGGGTTCAAATCAGCAAACAAAGTTTAACTTTCTAATTAATTATAAAAAAAACACCCCCAATTGATATTAAAAGAATGTAGGTACTAAATTCTAATTTTGGAATTTATATTTTAGTGTAGCATTGTCATCACAATAAAAGGTGACAAAAGTAATTACTGGGAATTTGATAGAATCGAAGATATTCCGAATTTAATTAAAAAATGTAATTAGTAAAATTTCAAAATTAAATTGCATTTAGATTATAATCAGTAAGATTCTTTTAGATAATAAAGAAAAGAATGTTCCTTAAGTTTAAATTATTTAATTAATTTGGAAAGATCTGGATGGCTTTGTTTTTGAGATATATACATATATAGGGCAAAAAGAAGAAAGAATTTTTATTATTATTGTAAACTTCTGGAAGAGTTATTGTACACTTCTTGTAGGGTTTAGTTCTTGTAAACTTTTTGTAGAGTTATTGTAAATTTCTGGAAGAGTTATTGTAAACTTCTGGAAAAGTTATTATAAAGTTTTAAGCTATTAAATTACATCAAGCTATGAGTGAATAGATCACCATAATTTCTCTGGCCCTCACCAAGAAGCTGAGTATGGAATGTCCTGCTCTTATAGAATGCTAGGTTGATCAAATCCTTGCCTACATTTGACCATCCAATGCGTTGCCATCAAAAGAAAGCCACTAGTATTTATATACCATTAAACAATTAAAGCCTCTTTATTATTATTATTATTATTATTATTATTATTATTATTATTATTATTATTATTATTATTATTATTATTATTATTATTATTATTATTATTTTGCTTTAAATAATTTTATATTAATCATTTTGTAAAAATGTTTCTTACTATATTATTTAGATATCTTATTGCATTATTTAAATATTTTTTTAACGCATGCTTAATTAAGTTAAGGGCCTAAGCTCCAAAGTCTATCATTGCACCAAACTAAACAGGGCATTTTCTATAGGGTAAAAGTACATAAAAAAGTGAATTCCTTAAAAAGTAATGCTTTTAAATTATTATTATACTTTCAAAAATTTGAAATTAACTTGTCTTTTATATATATAAAAGAATAGAATTAACCTGTGCTTAACATTTTTTTCATGGAGATTCATTTATTTGTGCGAATTCAAAAAATAATGTTTTTAAATGTAGCATATTACTTTTATCATTTATAGGGGGGTGGGGTAAAGTGAAAGGTAATGATGAAAAATTGGCAGATATATCAAAACTATTAAATATATATACTATATTAATATATTCACATAAATGTTCTGAACTTTCATACAGAAAAGATAGTCTATATAAATTAAATTTAGCTTTTATTAATGCTTAGCATGATTTCCAATATTTAACACATCATAATCATAGCAATCTCACTTCAATAGTGATCTGAGCTTTTCTGTACACTTGGTAATTATTTTAATATTTAAAAACATTTACATTTATTTTATTTAATATTCAAAAATATTTAAATCTCTTCAAAGAGCCCACTTTTTTGAGAGGGGGATGCTTGTATCTTTTTTGTTTATTGATGTTCTTTCACTATTGCCCAAGCCTCTTTAATTTTTTGTTTTTTATCTTCCATCTTAATGAATTCAATTCCAGTTCTAGACAAATCAAGTTTATGGCCAAAATTTTATTTGTGGTCTATAAATATTGTTTAGATATTTACATAGGTTGTTTTGTGATGTTTGGAGTTTGAAAGCTTATGTTATATTTTTCAGAGCATATTTTTAATACAGTAAGTAGATTTTATAATAAGCTAAAAAAAAACCCCATAGCTTCACCTTATGGAGACTCAAAAATGGATTGGCCTCCCATATATTCTGGAAGTTTCTCAGAAATTAAAAATAATATTCTCTGAAAAATATAACATAAGCTTTTGAATTCTTCTGTCACTAAACAAATTGCTTAACACTTCAACAGACAAACTGCCCATGGAATCATGTCATTAAATTGTTTACAAAATCCAGCGTAGCTAAGCTATGTGTAAGTTTGCATATTATGGGTTATCGATGTCTAATCTCTCAATGAGAATAGCCCAGTATAAATACCTATACAATAGAGCACATAAGAGTAGGGAATATTTCTCAATATTTATAGACCACAAACAAAATTCTGGCCATAAATTTGATTTGTCTAGAACTGGAATTGTATGCATTGAGAGGGAAGATAGAAAACGAAAGATTAAAATTAGGCTTAGGCAATAGCAAAAGATCGGTACTCAATAAACAAAAGAGATACAGGCACCACTCTCCCCTCAAAGAAATCAACTCTTTAAAGGGATATAAATATATTTGAATATTAAATGAAATAAGTTTAAATGTTTTTGAATATTAAAATAAATATCAAGTGTACAGAAAAATTTGGAAGACTATTGAAGTGAGATTGCTATGCATTAATAAAAATTAAGTTTAAATTATATAGCCTACCTTTACTGTATGAATGTCCAGAATATTTAAATGAATATTACAATTATGCAGAAAAGAGAAAAAAAAAATCTTTGGTTTAGTTTGTTAGAATGTAAAGAATATATTAATATTGAATCAAAGCAAAGATATTCCTATAGTTAACATTAACTTAAATATATTTGTATTTTTTTAAATTTTTTTATGTTTAATTGTCTTGTGTGTATTTATATAAATAATCTTGTTTATAAAAATGTGAAAATAAAAGTAAAAAGTAAATTCTTTTAGTTTATTATAATAATCTTATTGTCAAATTCGTTTTCTATATCTTCAAAATAGTAGCCACTAATTCCCTTGACTAGTAATATTTTAGATGTATTCATTAGAAGGTTAAATATGAAGATTTAAATCAATTTACTACTTTTTGTCATTTTTGAAATGCTTCTGAGGAATTTTGTTAGATTTTAGTCACTGTTTTGTCAACCTCCTATAGGGTCATAGACTAGACACCTGCTATTTGTCCTATTCTGTCATTTGTCAAATTCAATTTATCTTTTTTGTCACCATTAAATATTATTTATTTAATAAAAAGCAACTCATTACCAAAAGAAATTAATTTATAATGATTGAAATTTTATTTCATAAGTTTTGTGAGTTGTGTATATATATATGTTCGCACAAATACAAATAATCTATATATATATGCTTATCTGTCACACCTAAATATTACTTTTAAAATCTGATATGTATTAGAAAATAGAATACATATCAAAATTATGAAAGATATACATATAACAAATATGTAATTAAAAAATAGAAAAACTATATCTGCAGCTATAATTAATAAATTCTCAGCAAATGGTCTTGGACATAAAAAATTTGTTATCTAGGAAGAGATCATGCACAGATTGATTCATATATTTTATATGCATATAAGGTATTATCTTTCTAATTTTCCAGAATGTACTTCTATCATCAGCACAAAATAATGAGAAGACACATTGAGTTTTAAAACTGATAGAACATTTATTATTTTAACAGGAGCAAACAATGAATTTTTAGTCAATCATTTTCTTAGAAAAAATTAGGTACTTTGGTATTAGAGCTGCGATACGAAGCATGTATTAGACCTTCTGTGCCTATTCACATTCATGTCAGTCCACTGATAACTTTGTAATCTTATGATCTGATCAAAATAACATGTACACAGATCTTGTACATGACTTTTTTAGCAAAAAAAAATGTGTGCACGGATCTTGTACATGGTATTTTGGCAAGATTTATAAAGTTATCGGGAGGTTGATACGAATGTGAAACGGTGAAGTAGGACTAATACATACTCCATGTCACAGGACTAAAAATAACTAAATGTAAAAAATACTAAAACATAATAAATATATATCATTTTCAATAACAAAAATGCATTAAAATATGAATGACTTTCAAGAACTTTTAAAAACGAAATTCAGAGAAATATTGCGACTTTTAATAGTAACAAAATAAATATATATATATCATTTTCAATAACAACTTTTAAAAATGAAATTCAAAGAAATATTGCAAATTTTAATTGTAACAAAATAAATATATATATCATTTTCAATAACAAATGCATTCAAATATGTACAGCTTTGAAATATCTACGACTTTCAACATTAATAAGTTTCAACAGGAATAAGTTTTAAGAACGAAAGAAATATTGCAATTTTTAACAAAAAAGAAAAAGAAAAAAAGAAATGCAACCTTAAATATGTACCAAACAAACAGTAAATGATTTTGATTTTTAAGTAATTTGTGTAAAAATATAATAACTATATTTCTATGATACTTACTGTGTAATATATAACAGGAATTTACATGTTAAAACTTTTTTTTCACATATAATATGACCATGCAAAATGGAGATCTACAGTAAAAATTTTACCTCCATAAATGTGCCATGTCATTGCAAAGTATTCTGGGATTTTTATATTACTGCTAATAAATATCTTTTTTTTAAAAAAAAATTAAACCAAAACTAAAAAAAATTAAATAAAATACATATTAATTATTGTACTTTTATTACATTTTTATTTATCCTGGCAGAAACATTCTTTTTTTTTTTAGAATAGGAATCCCTGAACCTTCCAACCATGTCTGTTTCCAAATGTCAATTTTAGTGTCACAACCTCAGATGTTACAATGCCATTGCTTGTCATTGCATCTATTTTCCTACTCGGTAATTTTCAATATTCATCACTTTTAACAATACGAATTCTTGAATATGCTTAAATACACAGTTAAAATCACAATGAAATCTAGACAATAACTGAAAATATGGAAGTATTGCAAAAATAAAAAGATCTTGTTGATAAGGAAAAACACATTTTACCATGTGTCACAGGGATTATTTTGTTTAAATTTGATCATCATGACATAACACATTTATTGTGGGTGTGAAAAGGCTTCCTATCTCCCCTACGGTACATTACAACTTTAATACCAAAGTACCAAAAATTAAATGATAGATAAATAAAGACACTATAATGGAAGGCTATTAAAAATTATAAGCAAACATTTTTAGTGATTATTCACTAGAATATTGTGCACATTAGTACAAGCATGAAGTATTAGATTTAAACACAACTTAGTGTCATAATTCTAAACATTCAAACTGCTTTATAATTTTGTTTTTTTATTTTTTATTTTAGATGGCAATATAATTCTTTTAATCTATTAAACATTATTTTGTAATAAATGTATATATATATTTTCAAGGAGCTAACATGTGAAAATGTAGTTTTAAAATGAGTGAATAGTGGACTCTCCCATGCAAATTTGAATTAGCTATATATAACCGAAGCTGTGTTTACACTTGGGTTGCAATACTTTCACCCTTGTTTGAAAATGTTATTAGATTTGTTAATTTTTATATACGTTAGCTGAACAATCTAGTAAAATGGGAGTGCTGAAATGTTTATTAGCAGTATTTGGTTCTTTGGTCAAGACTAATGTTTTATATATATGGCAAGTACAGTACTTGCTGAAAGGATGACAAGTTTGCATTGTATATTTATAGCAATATGTAATATTTAATTTTGTACATTGTAACATAAATATTTATTAAAAAATAATTTCCGTTTCAAATTTTAACAATGGATAATTAAAAATAAATACTTAATTAACTGTTACTAAAAGTTCTTTAGAATAACTGGAAGTACTTTTTCCATTTATAAAAGTCAAACGATTAAAAAAAGAGCTAGATTAAAATTGTCAAAACTTTTTTATTATTATATATTTTAAAATAGTGAACAGTTTTTGAAAGGAGTCTTTTGAATAATATATCACATAATTATACAGTTTGAATTGTTTTCCTGACAACATTAACTGAAGAAAAATGATGGTCAGTTTGAACATTTTTTTGGAAAGAATACCGATCAACACAGAAATGAGATAATACATTTTAAAATAATTTGTTTAGAAAAATATAATTATTAAATATAAACTATTTAAAAATATAATTATTACTAGATCTATTATGTATTATATGATAAATTTAAATTTGTGGTTTTGTAAGTAATAATCAATATTCTTACATTTTCTTTATGCGAAAACATACACACAAAAAAATCTTATTAAGATAAATTAACCGTATATTTTTAAAGGCAATATAATGATTGTATATTTGAAATATTTTTTATTTTATTTCTAAAAGCATGTATGTGCGTATATAAATATGTTCATCCTCAGGTCGAAGTTAGCATTTGTATATGTAAATCAGATGCAAATACAAATAAAAACATTTTGACAGTTATTGTTTTCCATCTTTTTATTAATTTAATGTTACATTTGTAACTAGAACATACCACAATGTTTATTTTAAGACCTATATATATATATTTATTTATTTTTAACTAACAAAATTTCTAATCATTATTTTTGAGTTATAATATATTTATTTAAATACTACATTAATAAGTCAATTCTAGGGATACTCAAAATGGCATGGCCGTCTAAAGTTTTGCTAGTCATGGAGTTATTTGTGATAACATTTTAACAGTCTGCTTACCAATTCTTGGATTATAATTTTACAAAGAACTGTTTTTATATAATGATAATATACCTATATTTTTATTTCATTTTTGTTTTCAGATGATAACAGTTATTAATACATAAGGAAATTGTACTGCAAAGATTATTATATATACAGAAGTTATGTTATACAAAATGGCAGCTCTTATTCATTTCATATTTGCAAAGTAGAAATATTATTTCTATAGATAATTTTTGTCTTCAAGGTTCTTTTCATTTTTTTAAAAGCTGTTTTAATTTAAATATATATAAAATATAGCTTATTTTTATAATTATATTATGTTTTCAGATGTATTTATATTTGTGTCATGGAAAACAAACAAAATAAAACTTGTTATTCTAATTGTCAAAAAAATATAATCATTTTAAAAACAAAATCACTTTATTGCTCTTAATATTTTTTTATTCACATCTGAAATTATTTTTAATCTTAATTATATTAAAAAATAGTTTATCATATACTCCATTCAAACTGAAAGGCACAAATGCTAATAAGTAAATTTTGAAATAGTAGCTATAATTTAGTTAAATTTATTTTCCTTGTGTAGAATTAAGACATTTCTATCTTGAACTCTTGCACATTTATTTGCAGAAGCTTTTTTTTTATCTAAGAAACTAATATTGGATAATAATGGAATTTGATAAGTGTGTTGACTCTCTCTCTCTCTCTCTCTCTCTCTCTCTCTCTCTCTCTCTGTTGACTCTCTCTCTCTATATATATATATTAAATTATATGGTAACCCAGCACTAAGATGTGTGATATAAAAGTGAATCTTGAGTATTGTGAAATTTTTTTTTTTAAAAGTCTATACACTTTATAACTAATTGGTTAAATGACACATGATTGTCATCTCTATAGTAAATATCATTAGATTTCTTATTATTTTATTTAAAGTTACATACGCCTAATACATACAATTTATATATGTTTTATAATGATTAGATAAGATCAATTTTTTAAATAAATAATATTGTATAATTACTAATTTATTATAAACTATAGTGAGGTTTGATGCAACAGAAATTTATAGAACAAATAAATAATATACCAAACACTTTCTCACTAAATTAACATTTTTACAGCAAATATAAATGCATAAAACAAATATTAGAATGACAAACACCTTAGTCATCTAAGACTTAATTATCGATTTAGTTCTATCTCTAATAGTGGAAATATTGTACATTTTTTTTTTAAAAGTATTTTAATCCAGAGCATTATTTTGAATTAAAAAAAAATACAACTGTACAATATCTTTAATTTGTATACATTAAATATAAAATTCTATATATTGTTAGAAAGAACAAATATGAACAAATATAATAAAACCGAAAAAGTATATTCAGCATCTTAAAAAAATTTAGAAAAAAAAAAAAGATTTTCAACACTTTTAAAATGCTTATTTTTTTTTCATAGATTCACAAATTCTAAATTTTGAGAGATAAATATTAAAATCATACTTTTATAGACTATTTCTTCACATGCCTCATAAAATTATGAAAAACATGATATATAACATAACTTACCAGAAATAATTCATTATAAAATATTGAAATACGTTTTTTCTTGTGATATCCATTTTTACTAGCGGACCCAAATCTTTGCATGCAGGTATCTGCTGGAAATAATGTTTTTTCTAATGAAAAGAATAATATTTAATAATAAATATTATATATTAGATAGTATGCATGGTATATACGATTTTATGCAAACAAAACATTAGTAAATTATTATTTATCAAAAATAAAATTAATTTTAAAATAATGGCAAAAAATTATGTAAAAAAGCATAGAAAAAAGTGGCAAGATGAAAGACTAAATAGTTATTTCAGGGTGTATGTATATCACATTTTTGCACATGGTGATAGCTAAACAAGAATTTTTTTCTTCCTATTAGTGCAATATAAAATATTAATGGGAATAGTACCAATAATTGATGCTTCTTATTATATATTCTATCTTCAGTTTGTCCTTGTGGAAATTCCTATGTCATACTAGGTAGATGGCTTATGATTATAGAATAACTTTTAAAAAATTATATTTGTATAAAAAAGCAGATAATATACCTATAGAGTGCAAAAATGGAAGTAGAAAATTTTTTTTTCTAATTTAATACAATATAAAATATTAATGAGAATAGTCACAATAACTGATGCTTTTTATTATATATTTTATCTTCAGTTTGCCCTTATGGAAATTTCTGTGATGTACTAGGTAGATGGCTTATGATTATAAATATTTGAAAACCAGACACTCTTCACAAACCTGGAGCTTAATTGTAAATATGGGGGATTTCAACTCAGACTTTTAAGAACCCATCAACTATCCACACTATCTCATACAATTGATACACATGACCACACTCATGTAGAAAAGATAAATAATCACCAATATATGTGTTTCATGCTAAACCAGCACTCATCAATTGGTCCAGATTATCATCTCCCACACACATATATAATCAGTGCTCAATTTATATTAAGATAGCAAATTCTCACATGTTAATGGACAGGCTTCAGTCCACTCCAGCCTCCAATTTTTCAGCCAGTATGTCATTGAAAATCTGATGATAGAAAGCCCAAATCCCATGCTGATGCCAACCTTATTGCCATGTTGGAGTGTATTGAAGCCTGTCCATTAAAGTGTGAGGATTTGCTATCTTAATATAAACTGAGCACTGATTATATATATGTGTGGGAGATGATAATCTGGACCAACTGATGAGTGCTAGTTTAGCATGAAATACGTATATTGGTGATTATTTGTCTTTTCTACATGTGTGTGGTCATGTGTATCATTTGTATGAGAAAGTGTGGATAGTTGATGGGTTCTTGAAAGTCTGAGTTTAAATCCCCTATAATTATGATTATAAGCATAACTTTAATATATATATATATATATTTGTATAAAAAAGTAGAAATTATACCTATAGATTGCAAAGAATAAAATATATAATTTCTTATATGTACATGAGAGAGATATATGATTGCAGATACATACAAAACACCCATATGAGATGTTGCTTGCAGTAACAAATATGATAGTGAAATAAACTTGACATTTCATTTTAGTCATTATTTACACAAAAAACCACAATATAATATTTATACTTACACCTGGTAGAGAATATTACACACACACACACACACACACATAAATAAATAAATAAATAAATAAATAAATATATATATATATATATATATATTATTTATTTATTTATTTATTTATGTATATATATATATGCATATATATATATATATATATGCATTAGAGCACAAACCAGATTTATTCTTCTACACAAAACAGATCTTTATTCTACAGCATTATAAATTATTTATATGAAAAATATTACACTGATAGAAAATATTACCTCTGGAGTTGGTTAGGTTGTAACTCCAAGGAATTACATGCATAAGCATTGGAGCACAAAACTGACTGTTATTCTACAGTATGAAATGAAGTCATTATTTTACCACATTATAAATTATTTCTATAAAAAAAAAAAAAAGGAAAAATATATACTTACAACTGGTGGAAAACATTATCTCTGCAGCTTCATGTAAAATTATGATTGGTTAGATTTAAGCCTCTGGAGTTACATTTATATACATCAGATTTATAATCTTTGTTTTAGGAACAAAAAAAAAATCACCAATTATTCTTTTCCATGAAGTTTAAAAAGGAAAAAAAAAATTTTATTAAGACGTTGTGAAAAACAATTTTCATTGTACAGAAAAAAAAATTCACTGCTAGAAAGCTTTACCAATTGTGTTATTTTGATTTAAAGTTTATAATTGGTCAAAATTATAGAATTTGAGGAAATTTGCGATTGTTTGATACATATTTTAATACGAATTCTACTAAATGTGTATACTGTAATAACATTAGCCAAGTACTATAGACTGACAATTTAGAACTGATTAATATTAATATCAAGAAGAAAAATAATTTTAAAGCAAACTCATACTTTAAAAATGTGGAAATAGAAGTACTAAACATGGAACAACTAACTCAAGTACTATTGGCTGATATAGAAAATATTACAATAAACTTTACTGGTTGATATTCCACTTATGTACTTTGAGGAAAGTGTCATACATTTTTGTCATGTTGTGCAAATTCTGTACTAATTATTTTTTCCTCTGAAAATTTTTTTTCTCATATGTCATGGCATCAGCCGGGGCGCGAACCCACAACCATCTGCAACCAACTACTCGCTCGCAAGGCAGATGCGATGATCTCTCGGCTAACAACGCTTACACATAATGTGTATTACATTTAATTGTGAGCAAGAAAAATAGTTAAAAACTTAGATCAGGATTGAAATAAAAAGAATGAAAAGTTCATTTCTGTAATGGAAAACAATAAAATAGATCAATATCTGAATTATAAATGGCCAACATTTTTCAGTCTATGTACCGATTTTTAACAAAGGCACAATAATATAACTGCACATTATTATAATGTTTTATGGATAAGGAATATTTAATATTTGTATCATAATGTAATAGGGTGCTATAAAATATTGTAAAATTAAATATTGCCTTAAAGAGTTTTCTGAATCTATTTTGCTTTCCCCAGACTTTTTATCCTTCATTTATGCTTTTTTTTAAATAGCTTCTAGAGGCTATTTGGATGAAACTTTGTGCTTTTTATTTTAATGAATGAATATTTATTCGGCATGACATTAAAAAAAAAATTAAGAGTAGTCAACTTTGTAAATTTAGAAAAAAAGTAATGAACTGAAATACATACTCATAACAATATATTTTATTTTTTAGCTTTGGGATAACAGAAATGTATTTAGAAAAAAAATAAAATTTAACATCCCACTTATTCCTATAATTATTTAAAAAATGACAAAAAATAAGTTACAATGTTTTTTTGAGGCATTTCTTTTTCTGCAAATGATTGCTTTCTTCTAAAAAACGAATATTTTCAAATAAAATTAGTTCGAATATTATATTCTTGACATAAAATAAATATTTTACTTAATTATACAAAAATGATACTAAATATGTAAAGAAGTATTAGTAAAATTATGATTTTTATTTTTTTGATCAAAGAGTGAGATCACATAAGTGCTGTGACTACTTTGAATCCAATGGATTTTGATTTCAAAACACTTGCACCATTTTTTTGTATTACTTTCTCTGAATGATACTAATATCTACAGATTATAATTGAAATTGATATATTTTTGTACATTTTAATTTAAATTTTCACTATCAAATGAAGGCTAAACCTGACATAAGCACTACAGATTTGCCTCAAGAGCAATTTTAGTCTCAACAACTGCAGCTACACATAGTATTCTGACACACTTCATACTTATGAAAAGAATGATTAATATTTGGAGAACAGAATATTTTTTAAATTTGACTTACTTAAACATGACCTCATTTTGTTTGCTTTTTTTTTTTTTCAATTTAATTGATCATACAGACTCACTCTGAATTAATTTTCAAAATTAATCATGCTGTGAAAAGTTTACTTACAAAATGAACTTGGAACAATTTTTTTTTTTTTTTAGCTTACTCTCTGAATTTGAATTTTTACCACATTTTTTTTTTTGGGGGAGTATTAGTGTTATTTTTTGAATACAGAGCTTTGCAATATATTAGCTTTATTTTTTATTTTATAATGATGAGTTCAGTGCACCAAAATTAATTCCACAGTATACTGAATTTGGCATATGCATTTTCCATTCTGGCCCAGTTTAAAAATTAAAAACAAATTAAAAATACACTGGTAGTTGATGAAAATTTTAGATTAAACAGTTTTCATTGAAACACCATAGAAGAAAATAATATTCTTGCTAATGTTGATTAATCAAAAGCAATTGTTAGGTGATATTTCAAGAAAGTGAACATTTGTGAAAAGATAAGCAAAATTGTTTGAGGATTTTTTTTTGCTAAGATTCTTAGAATAAGTACTGTTAAACCACTAAGCATCACATGATCACCATCTCTTATACTAGCACATAATTGTTATTAAATAAGGCAAAACTCTCTCCATACAGTAGTGCCACCCTGTGCCAACCAGAATAATCAATGAATGCCAGAAGGCTTGTGCATAAAATCCCTATCTAGTGCCTACTCATCCAATATCCCCAGACTAGTTTCTGGCTTGTGGCTTTCCTCAGTGAGGAGCCTTGGATCTGAGAGCACTGCACCTAGATCTTAGGATCTAATGCAACCCTCCAGCAGCCACCTCTTAACTCTACTTAACTACAAAACTATGAGAATGAAATTGAAAACACAATAATATTTTCAATCTGTGCTCAATAGCTTATATAGTCATATGGGTCTGAACTCAATTCAGCACCCATACATTTTGGTGTCTTTGGCTCTTTTACAACCACAGCCACCATTATCCTATTAGGCAGGATTGGTGTTAAACCACTAAGCATCACATGATCACCAACTCTTATACCAGCACATAATTCATTGATTTCTTTGGTTGGCACAAGGTGGCACTACTGTATGGAGGAAGTTTTGCCTTTTTTAATAACAATTATGTGCTAGTAAGAGATGGTGATCATGTGATGTGTAGTGGTTTAACACCAATTCTGCCGAATAGGATAGTGCTGGCTGTAGTTGTAAAAGAGCCAAAGACACCAAAATGTATGGGTGCTGAATTGAGTTCAGACCCATATGACTATATAAGCTATTGAGCTTAGATTGAAAATATTATTGTGTTGTCAATTTCATAGTTTTGTAGTTAAGTAGAGTCAAAAGGTGGCTGCTGGAGAGTTGCATTAGATCCTAAGATCTAGGTGCAGTGCTCTCAGATCCAAGGCTCCTCACTGATGAAGGCTACAAGCCAGAAACTAGTCTGGGGATATTGGATGAGTAGATAGGGATTTTATGCACAAGCCTTCAGGCATTCATTGATTACTCTGGTTGGCACAGGGTGGCACTACTGTATGGAGAGAGTTTTGCCTTGATTAATAAGTACTGTTCCCATGAAGGAATTTATTTCAGCACTGTATTGTTTTTCACATTTAGGAAAAGAACTGGATTATTTAGTATTATAAATTATAGTGAAACTGCTGGCACAGGTAGGACCTTTGTTGAATGAATGTTATCTTGAGGAATTAGCAGGAAAAAAAAAACAATTTTCTGAAATCAGCAATGTGTAAAGTTTTATTAGGATGTGGAAGATTGTCAATTTTTATTGCATGCTTTAAAATTTAAATTTTAAGTTTCATTAACATCTAATTATACAGTATGCATAAAACTTAAGTTTGAAATTATCTTTACAATTATTTTTTGCAATTTTGGATAGTGATTTTGGTCTAGATTATAGGATTGGAAATTATGACAAACAGATGATATAATAAATGATCGGAATGAATTCATTGTGCCAGACCTTAATAATTTATTTGTTTTATTGTTTTTTTAAAAAATAATAAATTGATACTTATTTGGTTTGATACATTTTATGCTTCAATTGGTATTTTAAAATGTGAAAGAAAGGCAAAATTTTCTGATAATGAACAATATAATCAGCAACAATTTGATAACAAAAACAATATTTTCAAAGAATAAATAGCAAAGTATGAGTGCTGGTTCAGCATGAAATAGTATATTGGAGATCATGTAATCTTTTTTACATGTATATGGTCTTGTGTACTGGTTATATAAGGTAAAGTGGATCACTGAAGGGATCCTCTTTAATTAAATTTTAAAAAATGTGAAAAAGAATCAGTCATATCTAAATTATAAGAATTAAAGAAGAGGTAGTTGTTAAAATTAGAAGTTGTAATAAGTATATTCTTTTTAAAATTTAAAATGACATTTAAAAAAAAAAAAAAAAATTTTTTTGATGAACTATTTGGATCTCATTTCTGCTTTTAAATTACTTTATTTTCAGAGGTTACCAAACACATCGTATTTCTTTTTAGTAAAACCATTGGTGCGTGTGTGTGTGTAATAGTTTGTACGTCTATAAGTTGTAGTAGAGATTTTGATTATTAAATGATGATATTAAAATTTGTCTTGGTGAGCACCATGTTGAAATCTTCATTTATTGGGGGAAATTTCTCTTGATTAGAATATATCACATAGATACAAAGCTTTAAGTAGACTGTGATCTGGAAAGTATTTTAGTAAAGTCTCTTAATTTTTCTCAGAGCTAATATGATTTCAAGAGCTATTGTGATGATTTGTAAAATAATGAGACAATATTAAAGAATAAAAGAGATTTAAACCCCGACTTCCAAGTTACCTTCAGTCTTCCACTATCTTATATAACCGATAATCATGACCACTTACATGTGAAAAAGATAAATGATCTCCAAAATATGTATTTCATGTGGAACCAGCACTCATCAGTTGGTCCGGATCATCATCTCCCACACGTATTGTGACACATACATATGTATGTGTTACATAGAACGATTTTAAAATAAAATTTAGAAAGAAAAAAATATTAAAAAAAAAAAAAAAAGGGAGACGATTAGATTAAATAACCCCAATACTGCCACATATTCTTTTTTATATTTATTTGTATGAATTTAAAAGAATATGTGGAAGTATTGGTAAGATATTACATATGAGAAAGAGTAATGTGAACAACTCCGTATGTGTATGTGCACTTAATTTTAAAAAATGAGATATGTTAATCTTTAATTGAATTTTGAAGTTTATGTCTGTGCTAGAGACTGTATCTAGTTTAGTAAATGATTAGTAATAAGCATTACTGTATTTATCTGCAGTGGATGGTGTCAAAGATATGGGTTGAGTTAGTTTGACATTTGTAATTTAAAGTATAAATAATTGATTAGGTAAAAATAGAAATATATTTTTCTTTAAATAAAATCAAAAGACATATAAAGCCTATTAAGATGTAGGATTTTTTTAAAAAATTTAATATTTAAAAGATCCATAGTAAACAATAACTGAAACTAAGTAATTAATGATCTAATTAACGATCTCTAATATGTATAAATCACCTGATCAGAAGGAATTGGGTTTTATTATGTCCAACTGATTAAATAATAAGTTTGATTTAAAAAGTTAAAAGGGAAGATTAACTAATTAAAAAAAAATCGGAAAACTAAATAATAAGATAGGTAATCAGACAATGGATGACAAAGATATAAAAGCTACAGATGTCCTATTGTTTGAATCTTCTAAGCAAGTTTTGCTGTGAGAAGTCCCTAAAATTTGCTGTAGTGTTGCTGTCAATAGCGCACCATTAATTATTCATCCTACTGCCAGTTTGCTATGTAAATTTTTCCAGTCATCAATCAGAAATGTATAGAAATACCTATAAACATGTTAACATTACCATGAACTGCTGAGCCACAAGGGGTGTTCATTCAGGTTTCACTGTCTGGTTTCTTCGATATCTTATGCCTGACATGTAATAAAAAACCATTGTTTACCATTGCTGAGATCCGTGCCTGTAAATATAGATGTTATTGTGCGCAAGACCAAGATATGTGCCAATTCAGATTAGAGAAGCAAACATGCCAAAAAATGCTAGGAATGCCAGTTAAGGAACTTTATTATCTTAAAAAAAGAGAGGGTAATCACTCCTGAAATGAAATTATAACAAAAACCTATGTAAATATAAAATACCAAATTCAATGTCTAGACAAACTGTTATTTTTTTGAAACTTTATAACTAAGAGCTGTGCCACTACATTTTGACTCTCTGTAATTTTATGAAGATTACAAAAATAAGGTTTCCAAAAGAGGGCATCACTAGGCAAATAACCTGGAACCAGACTGCAAAGCATGTTCAGCAATTATGGTGATTTATTTATTTATGAATGGCAATCACCACATATATTTTTAAAATGTAATCTTATATGGACTTTAATTCTACCAAATGGATACTTAACTATTTAAGTAATAACTAAATTAAAACAAAGATACTCAAATATGACATTTAGACATTTTATTATATTCACTTTCAAATTAGACATTTTATTATATTCACTTTCAAATTAAATGCATATTCTCTTTTCTGATACCATTCTAAACTGACTCGAATCTTTTCTATAAAGAACAAATACAAACTTAAATTTAAACGCAAACATTACCTATTTTTAAATGCAATCCAAATTATTTAACAAATATTTTTTTCTCAAGGGAGCATGTGCCAATCACTATCTCTATGTATGACAGCCGTCCCTGTTGATTATGACAACCCTGATCAAGTAGGTGTAAAACTCTCAGGCAGCTTACTAATAAGAGGGTGTCAAATGGCAACACTCAAACCCTCTCTTTCTAACATTAAATAATATATTGTAATCTTAATGGATGGCATAAGTGTCCATCGTTTGCTTACTGCTGTCAGGGCATCCACTTTCCATACACCATGTTCTGACATGGTCCATGTGTTGCTTATAGTCAGAACATTTAACTGACCTGAACGTCCTTAATCCTTATTTGTCTTTCAAGATTGAGCAGTTAACATTATTTGGAAACATCTAATCTGATTCATACATTAAATTATAACAAAATGCATAAAAAAAAACATATTTAAATAATCTATCAGCTTAACTCACTCTGTTTTAATTAAGTTAAAATAACAATAAAAATTCCCATTAATAATCCTGCACTCTATTGTTGAAACATTTAACACAATTAATGGAGTATATATTTCTATTATGCAAGATAGAATAAAAGTTCACTAAGTAACAGTTCATAGTTACTCTGATTGATCAGTATTTAACTTTCTCCAGGTGATCAAAGTTCTTATATGCTGGCATGAATCCTGCATATATTTCATTGGCTTTTCTAGACATCCTTGGCTAACTGGTTAACTTCCCCCTGTCCATCATTGACGATCACTCGGATGGCTCCAGACATGGCACGGAGATAAATTTCCTGAGGGGAAAGTTTCTTAAACATTCTCTAGCAGGAGAACATCTTGGCACTGATTAATAATGTTTTCTAGCAACAGTTCTGGATTTGTAACATTTTTTAGAAAAATGGTCCTGACTGCCTTAACAAAAGAAAACTCTCCAATTTATATGTTTTATTGACAATATGATTCACACTTATTGGTTTATTTTCAGATGCATCTCTACACTTTCAAATTTTGTCTTTTTTTGGTCATTTACTTTTTTTTTTAATTAGTGGAAACATTCTTGTTTAATTAGCATAATAGATAGACTCTAGTGATAAATCTAATTACAAATATTTTTAGTATCTGTAATTTCAACAGTGGGGGTAATTGCACAAATTATTTTTTATCCCCTCCCCTTCAACCCACATTCTTCCAAGAATTACAGTTAAAAACACCAAAGAGAAACTTTAGCAAAACTCAAGATGTACTTTTATCTTGATTTCTCAGGGAAAGAATTAATTAAAATAAAGAAATTCTGATTTCTTCGCTATAAGAAAAAAAAAAAACTTTTAAGACAGATGAGAAGATTAAAATAATGCTATATATTTTTAATAAAGCTACTTTAAACCTAACTCAAAATTATTACCAATGAGGTGACAGAAAATACTACCTCAAAGCAATTGTGTTGTTTGTCCTTATTTTAGAAATGGGTTAAGGTCATAATTAATTTACTTCACTTTTTTTTTTTTACTATTATGTTAATGTTTTACTTTTGGTTTTGTGTGTGTAAGTAAACATGTTATTTTTAATTTGTTAATTTGATTTAATTCTCTCCATACCTCACCATATAACATTTTGATTACCAATAATAGTATTAAGTAAATTTAGAGCTAATTATATGCATGCATTGTGAATACACTTGCTACGATAGAATGATTCAACCCAGATTCCTGCTCCTTGTTCTAGTAAAATAAATTGGATGCTGGAAGTGTGTTGAAACCCTTCTTTTGTTGATATTTTAGTCATTTTGACTTGTGATAGCTGGGGAATCATCCCAATACAAATAAAAATATTCAAGGAAGAGGTGTTGGTTTCTTGCAACCATAGAGCGAGTGTAACATTCTGGAAAAGTGGCCACAGGGCATATATTTTATACCATTTCAGTCTGAATGTTGGTATGGCTGATATGTAAAAATATTAACCCTATTAACTCTTCTGATTGAAATAAAAAAATCTGCTATATACTAAAATAATTTTAATTTAGAAATGGTAATTCAATTTAAACCTAACTCATGTTATTATAATTAGCATGTTTTTGTTATATTATCAGTGCTCAGTTTATATTAAGATAGCACATATTCAAACCCTAATGTAAAGGCTTCAATCTTCTCCACTCTCCAACTCTGCAGCCATCCAAATTATTGAAGATCTGATGTTGGCAACTTCAAAGCTTTTGTTTACTAATTTTGTTGTCATACCAATGTTGACCATAAGTCATTCTGACCATTCATCTGTAGGATCTTAAGACCATTTAAAAAAACAGGAGGAATGGGTAGAATATAGATTGGGTTTATAATAGATAAATACTAGTATAAATACTTAAGCGAGCTATAATTAGAAGGTATTTAAGCCTGGATTTTCAAGCTCTCTTCAATCATCTACTTCATCTTGTACAACTGATAAACATGACCACATACATGTGAAAAAGATAAATGATCTCCAATATACATATTTTGTTCTGAACCAGCACTTATCAGGTGGTTCAGATCATCATCTTTCACACACACACACACACATATATATATATATATATATATATATATATCATCTTTCACACACATATATATGTAATCAGTGCTACATTTGTATTAAGATAGCAGATCTTCAAACTTTAATGACCAGGCTTCAATCTTTTCCACTCTCCAACTCTTCAGTCATCCATATCATTGAAAATCTGATGATGACATGTTCAAAGTCATATTTAATGATATAGATTACTGAAGAGTTATAGAGTGGAACAGATTGAAGTCTGTCCATTAAAGTTTGAAAATCTTCTATCTTAATATAAACCAAGCACTGATTATGTATGTGTGTGGGAGATGATGATCCGGACCAACTGACGAGGGCCGATTTAGTATGAAATATATATATTGGAGATCATTTATTTTTTTCACATGTATGCATTTATGTTTATTGGTTGTATAAGATGGAGTAGATGACTGAAGGGAGCTTGAACATCTGGGTTCAAATTCCCTCTAATTATATCTAGCTTAAGGATATAGGAATGTCGAAAAATTTTAGTATGCAGTATCTTGGAGAAATGTAGCAAACTGGGTATAAGCTTATCTCGCAAAACATTTATGCGTATGTTCTGTTTGTTATATACTATACTTGTATTTAAATAAAGAATAAATCAAATTACCACCAATCAAGAATAGAAGTAAAGGAGAAGGAATTATTTTCCAAGGTTTTGCCAAGTACAAAGATTTTATTGAATAATGTTTTGCTTTTTATTGTAATGAATAATTTGAATTGTGTGCAATGTATATTTTATATTTATTGAAGGTGAACTTTTTGAAAAGTTGATTTTATATAACTTTTCACTTTGTAAATGAAATTTCTATTATCTGAATAAAATCTTAAAAGTGATCTTTAAATTCAACAAATAAATTAGTGAATGGTAGATGCATTTATAAAGAAAATTAAAACAACAACATCATCTTCAGTAAATACTTAGAAATTAGTATGTCTATAAATTCACAAATTTTGAAGAAGTGCTGGATGGAATGAGATAATTTTTTTTTTTACTTACAATAATGTTTTGAATAAAATTTTATATATTAGGTATTGCAATGCTCAGGTTCAAGCCCTTCTCATTACATATTTTAGTTTAATTACCAAACCTCTGCTGGGTTCAAACTCTATTAAAATGAATATTTTAATAAATAAACATATAAATCTCTCTATTATGGCTGGGTACGCAACATTATATATGCACATATGAATAAATGCTGTACATACATAGGCTAGTAGATGTTATAGCGAATATAATTGTTTAAATTTCATATTTTATAAAGAAATGATTTATGTTATAATTTTAAGTATTAGAAATGTCAATTTATTAAGTTTATTCACTTTATATATTAATAATATATAGAGTGGTGTGATTTAGTTTTGTAAAAGAGCAAAAAGTTTTAGTTAATTAGTTAAAAATAAAAAGTTAGCCATAAACAGATTTGCATTTAAGTCCACCACACCTGTGGTTAAATCAAAGTTTGAAAATTGATAATTGCTATACTCAAATCTGTTTATGGTGAAAGTGTATTAGTTAAAATCGCTGTAGCAAACTATTTTGAATCTAGAGGAGGATTTGCAGTGCTATGGAAGCCTAAACAAAAATATTTTTGATCAAATTGGGAAATTTAATAATCTATTGTGATATTTTAGAGTTAATGGGTTTCCAGGCAAAGCAGGTTCTTTTCTAGTTAAGTACTTTGAAATAAAAGTGTAAATGGGGTATATTTTGAGCTTGAGAGAGGAAGTCATTAATTTTAGAAGAGCATCGCCATACCTAATCCACATCAGATTGATCTTTGGAAGGCCTGACTGGAGAATAGGTGATAGCTGCTTCTAAGTCCATGGAGGAATGATGTGCCCACTGCTAGCCGATGATTCAACTATTGGAGCTGACCATGAAACCTTCCAGCAATAGCCTACTTTTTTAATGTTGATGCTACACCTGTTCAAGAAGACCACCACGATACCTGTAAGCCAATTAACTGCCTATCCAGTTCAACTAATTGGTAATGCCAACCTATAACTATTTCTCAATCCAAAATTTCTACTTAAAAGTTTAAAGCTAGCAACCAATAATCTAATGTAATTTTTTAAATCCTATAAATGTTTCATGATAAACTCTCATTAAAGTAAATATATCATTTGTATAACTTAACCTATATCTTTACAAATATCTTAATTAAACTGATGTAACCTGTACTGATTTCTTTGTCTATCACTGCAGTTGTGCCTATAAGATTTCTTTACTGTAATTTTTATTATTTATATGCCAATGCTTCGAAGCAGCGGGCATTTAAATGTAATAAATATTCTGAGATAAAATTGCAAATATCTTCCTATAGCTATTTTCTTAATGACATTCTCGATGCTCGCTGGTTCGAATTCCTATAATTTTTATTTAATTTAAAATGTATTGTGGCTTACTATTAGATTTCAGTCTTATTGAGACTTATGAATAGAGTAATGGACCAGTCTTAGTAGTACGAAAATATATTCAGTAATTATTTGATCAGTCAATCAAATATACTTTCACCTCCCTCGTAATAATTTTTATGTATGGATTGAAATCTATAAATCAGAGTTTTATTATATTTTATTTATCCCCTAATGTCGCTTGATTATATAGCATTGTTAGAATTGACTCATAATAGTAATACTGACAGGGTTGTTGCCCCATATTTTTGTAATAATTAATGTCAGACTTTCGCTTGGTGGATTAGATATATTAAATTCACATTCAGTGTTTAACATTTTGCTATATCTTCTCCTTAAGATGGGACCTCAGCAAAGACCACCCCATCTTATCTTTTGGGGCGCTCACTAGTAAGACTGGACATATAATTCTTGGCAGTCATGCTAGCCACCCCAATCTTTTAGCAGCATGATTCTCGGCCCTAGGGTACCAGTGTTGGTCATGAAAACCCTTGACTCTAATGTATCCACAGGGTGCTGTGTTATTGTAATTTGCCGGTGCTGTAGTATGTCAGTGATCTCGTATAGCCAATTCTGAGTCCCCATAATTTAATTATTCAGTATTAAGCTGAAATTTATATCTTTGGTTTCTGGGTTCAATCCCAACCCTGAGCTGATTTATACGCTCATGATTTACTAAATTTATTAATGTTACCATAAATATTTTGCCTAAGAAGAGTATAGCATTTTTATAATAGTAGCTACCACTTTCAATAGGAATTGGCATAACGTAATGTAGGCACCGCTTAGTGATTTTTTAAACATATCAATTCGTATTAATAATTAAAGATGTATTGAGGAGACATGCTAAATCCTCATATTATAAAGCCTGCATGCTTTTTCCGTATTAATTTATGGTCTGTTTGATTAATAAATACATGTTAAATTTATTCTGGTTTCATGTGATTTCTCGTTCTTATTTCATTCCAATTCAGTCTTAATTAATTATATATATGAGATATAACCACCTATGCATTGATTATAATGTCTGAATGCTATCTTTAATTTCATGCTGGTAGCAATTAAGTTAGTTAATATATATATTTAAGTCCCGAGTCTCCTGTTTCTTCTTGCCCTATGCTGGCCGTGAAAGATGGGTATACTACATGTAACTTCAAGGGTGGTTGCTTAGAGGTTCTTGAATCGTGGAGTACTGGCAAACGATTCAAGATGTCACACTCCTGGTCTGATCAGCTTTGGTTTCTTTGCCTGGATTTTAGATTCTGTTATGCGAATGTACGCAATTTCACCATTATAGTATATGTAGTGTCAATGCGTATAGCAATATTTAAAAGTAGGCAATGCAGTATTATTGTAATGTAGAGCAAATAAACATTATTGGTACTATTTTATTAGATTTTGGCTTGTTAACCACAAATTTGTTATTAGTAGTGTTTTTCGAGACTCATTTAATCATGAATATAAAGGCTTCTTGTATTCAAAGTACAATTAATTTTTGTTAAGTTGATAAATTTATTCAGTTATTTCATCATGCAAATATATAATATTATTTATGTCAAAGCATGTTTTTAATATTTATATGCACAAAATATGTATAATTATGTTCATATTAAAAACCACATTTAAGGAAGGAAATATATATAAGCAATAAGAAGTCTATAAAATCTAACTAAAGGAAATATATATAAACAAAATGAACCGCAATAGCTGTAAGACAACTAATTGTGTTTTTTTATTAATATATATTTCCTTTATATATGTATGTACATACATTCATATCTATTCCATCAATCTTTCTCTCTGTATGTAGATTATAAATTGCTCTAATTTATACATGACTTTTATATTAATATAATTTTATTACAAATGGGAAGAAAGTGTCTAATAATCTCATATATATCAACTTGTCTGCAAACAAAAGATATAAATATCTGATTACATTATTATTTTAATATATTCTTTTTTTAAACATTTGCTACTACCTTTTTGGAGATATTTAAATATAAATTAATCAACCACTTTGTCTTCATCTGTTGACGTTGTCATCCCTGGATAGCTTGGGGCTTTCAACATAATTTTGTTCAATGTTTATTTGAAATCTATCAACAATATTTGGTATGTTTAACAAGGATTATTTAATATATAAGTTGTTGCTCTTAACTCTTTAGTATTTTCGAAAATTTATTAACAAAGAATAGTTTTGTAAAATAGTTTAAATGCCCAGTTTTGTAGAATAAACATATATAGACGTCTGCACATATACGTGTCTGAATATTATGTTTTCTACCAAAGGTTTGTAGAGATGTTCAACCAGTTAGGGAATATGGCAAGTATTTTGAAGTTGACCATTATTGGTAATAGTTTGTTACTACAATTTATTCTAGTTTCTCGTATTATGAATTTTTAAATGATCTTGATGTTTTGATTAACATTTCAAATTACTAAACTTTTTACATTTTCTTATCAGTCTACAATGTTCTATGGTAACTTCCAATTCCTGTTTCCATACCTCTCTATCAGCCTTATAAAGTTTTGATACTATCTATTTTTTCCCAACTTCTTTTTGTACACCCCCCCCCCGCGCTTTTCTGGGAATATCCCATGTTGACAATATGCCAATAATATTGACATCAACAAGGGCTTTGTGCATTCCATCCTTGGATTTTCAATGATATGGATGGCTGAATAGTTGGAGGGTGAAGAAGATTGAAGCTTGTCCATTAAAGTTTAAAGATTTGTTATCTTAATATAAACTGAGCACTGATTGTATACGTTTGTGGGAGGTGGTGATCTGGACCAACCGATGAGTGCCGGTTCAGCACAAAATACTTTTATTGGAGATCATTAATTTTTTTACACATATAAATGGTCTTGTGTATCAGTTGTATAAGATAGATTGGATAGATATAGGGAGCTTGAAAGTTCGAGTTCCAGTCCCTTATAATTACATTAAGTTTAGTATAGACAATATACATATACTTAAATACTATATATATATATAATTGCAAACTGAGTCTTGGATCAAGCAATTTTTTTTATTGTCAGCTTTATATCGACACAACCATTAAAGCAAGCTAATGATCTTCCCACACACATATTAGACTATTCTAGATAAAGTAATATCTTTCAAGAATAAAGCCCCGGATTTAACCATTGATATAAATAATTAGTTATAAGCCAAATTAAGTTCAGATTTAAATAAATAATCAAATCATTCATAATCTTAAACAAATTTTATAAGTATTTTAGAGTCATTGAGAAATATAAGCATAACTATACATCAATATGGTTGTGATAAATGTAAATAAGGAACGAGAAAAATAGAAAGTGTCCTCTTGAATAGCCAATAACGGAGATATAACAAAAACTTTTACGATCAAGTTATACACATTTCTTTAGAAATGGGATTTAATATTTCTATACTTGATTATGAACTACAAACTCATTTCTTAATAAATGAAAACAAGTATACTTAATAAGATGAGTATGTAAACATATCTTAGTGGCCTAGTGAAATAAAAATTCATTTACAAAGTATTTAATATTATCAACATATAAATATTGATAGTCACAATTATTCTGTCTAAATGCTAAGTGACTGAAGCTTCTGTTACTTTTGAGATTCTCAATCAGTAAATAAGGTAAGCTAATGACATGTATGAGATATAGTTTGGATATAAAACTAAATTGTATTTTAATATTTGGTTCATGGTAATTCCAGAAACATTTTATGGTACAATCTTATACCAAAGTTAGAAGCCAAGCTTAAATCTTTTTTTGGATGCAAAATAATATACAAGTGATGAAAATAATTTTGTAGTGATAATTTTTGGAAATGATGCTTGTATAACAATATTACTTGTATTTTAAATAATAAAATTAGGGCCAATAATAATTATAACCAGGGAGAAATTTTTTTCTAGGCACAGATAAATAACAAAGAAGCTTATTGCTTGCAAAAGCTTATAAGTTGTTTGTTGAAGGTGATATCAATTATAGTTAATATTAAATTCTAATAAATTAACATATACTCTAATCTAATCATTACAAATCATTTTTTTTGTATAAACAAATGTAATCACAACTATGCTTTAAATTATAGAATTATTTCTTTAAAAATTATATAAAATATTTTGCTTTTTTTCATCTTGAAATGTAATGCTACTCACTTTTAGGATTTTTTTTTAATGTTCTCATAAAGCGTGCTTTCGACTATCAACATTTGTAATGCAGAGTTGCCATTAAAATATTTTTTTAAAATTACTTTCCCATACCTTTTATTCTAATAATTAAGACTGAATATTATTTAAATATAGTATTGAGAAATTCTTTTATAGTGTTCAGTAATTTTTTAATTTCAGTGTTTGCTTTTATATTCTGGGCTGATATATAGATGTTTGGAAATTTTATTTTAAAAATGAGGTACAACATGTTTTTTATAAAGTAAATGCAGCAATGAGTTATGTGAATTTTATTGGTATTTTTCTTAAATATATACAAAGTCATAATGGTTTTCATTATCAAATTATTTATTTTGATGCATATAATTTTTTTTTTAGTAAATTTATTCTTTAAGGAGGAATTTACTCCATCAAACATGACATTTTTTTAGAATTTTTTTTTCTAGAACAATAATATAATATTCCTTCTTTCATAGAGAGTTTAAATTCCTTTGAATCTTTTTTATTAGTTACACTGCTAAATTATTGATACTATGATTGATGAAGTAATATAATTTAGCAAGTTTTAAGAAAAGGTTTTTAAAATGATATATATATATTAGGGATTATATTTCTTTTCTGTAATTAACTTTTTGGATTTTTTCTTTCAACCAAACAAAATATAATTCTTCTAGAACAATCTGATATATTGATTAATCACAACTCTTGAT
Organism: Epiperipatus broadwayi; assembly: GCA_028023455.1. Classification (NCBI taxonomy): domain Eukaryota; kingdom Metazoa; phylum Onychophora; class Udeonychophora; order Euonychophora; family Peripatidae; genus Epiperipatus; species Epiperipatus broadwayi. Next base: position 6,523,311 of record JAQFVV010000056.1, on the reverse strand, counting down.
TTTTCACCTAATTAGATATGCAAAAATTATAACTTGATTTTTCTGTTAAATTTTAAGGAGGAAATATTTTTTTAAAAAAGTAATGAAATATATATTTTTAAATAACTGATTTTTTTTTACAAGATCTATTTAAAATTGAGAATTGCTAAAATTAAAAACTTATTTTTGCAGTATTAATAAATAATTATAATTTATTAATCCAAAATTGTGTGTACTTGCACATATAACCATTTATCTCAGAGGTCCCCAACCCTATGCTCGTGGGCACTACAGCGCCCGCAGACCATTTTAAGTGTGCCCGCCGCTATCCAAACCCGATAAAAAATTATTTATCTGATACAAATAAATTTAATTTTTAAAATTTCTTATAAATTATTGTATTATATTATAATCAAATTGTAGGGCATACTATACTTTTACAGCGTAAAAATATAAACGTTAATTATATGTCAAAATTTTATTTTTGAAATAAATATTTTTTTGTACATTATGTGTATTATTAACAATATCCAACTATAAATTTACATTGAAAAAATAAATGGTGCTCACCATCTGGTTGAAAAAAATAAATGGTGCCCCCTACCTGGCCGGTATTATAGAATGTGCTCTTAAGTGCAAAAAGGTTGGGGACCCCTGATTTATCTTCTTTATACACATGTACAAAAGGGAAATCATATTTTTAATAGTTCTAGGTAAAAAAAATGTGAGCTATAAGTTAGGGAAATAGTTTTAGTTAATTAATTATTAATTGCTTAGTATTGGGTGTTAGTATGTTTGTAGATTAACTACCTATGTATCCATAACTCTTATCTTTTGGATATTTTAATTATTTTTCATTAGCAGCTCAGAGATAGAAATATTATTTGTTAAAGATGAGTTTTGTGATGGCAATAAAAATCATTTATGAAACAAAAATGATTCTGTCTTTTAATTTCTTTCATAGCAAATCTTTCTTTTCAAAGATATCAATATCTTGTAGTTGTCCTTTGTATTTTCTCATTACTCATATTCCTTTATTAAAGTAGTGGAAATTATTAAACTTCTTTTACAATATAAATTGAATGTGTTCTTCCTAAGTAAACCATGGTCATAATTTTAATAAAATACTTGTTTAGGAAATTTTTCTTTTTATCTGCTTCATATCTCCAATCCATGTTATTAACCCAATGATCTGAAGAATGAATTATTGATGTTAATAATCTTGCCATATTTTCCAAGTATTATATAACATTTGTAAGTGAATTTTTTCCGAGGCTATTATTTTATATTCATAAGAGATTTTTGTCTCTTGTCTCTATAGATAATTTGTCGCAATAAACACTTTACATACAGCTTATTTACTTAAGATATATCAATTTTGTAAAATAAAGTATCTTTTTAAATTTATCAGTATCACATAGAATCTATGTTTACCCTTAATACTGTCAAGATTTTTAAACTGGACTACATTTTTTTGTTGATAAAAATTGCCGAATACTTTTTTCATTAGTGGCTGATAGTTGCTTTGTCAATGCTTTTAAATATTAATTAATTTCAATTGTTATTAAGTTAGATTTAAAACAATAATACTCTGAACTTCATTTTAATTAGTAGGAATAATACTATTAGCAGAATTAAGTAAACGTAAAAGTCAAAATTATTTTATCACAACTGTATTGCCTTGTGATATTTGTTTTATTAAGTTTTCATATGAAAAGAGTTTTTATTTCAAAAGTGTCATATTTTCATCATTTATAATATTTTTTTTGCATATTATTATGCAATAATTTTATGTTATGAATAAACTTCTGTAGATAATTAGATATTTTTAAATATTCCTACCAATTATTTTGATAAATTACTGAAATAGTTAAGATTTTACTTCATTAACGCTTAAAATAAATTAATATATAGGTGCTCTGCACACAGATAATGAAGCTATTAATTGTCAGTGAATTATTAAAATTTACCGCCAAGCACTTTCGGGACAAGTTTACAGTCCCATATTCATGGTGACTTATTCTATTATTAACTGTAAAATTATGCAAATCAACAGAAGAGAGGCCTGCTATTTCCTATCTTGTAAATGGTCCATGTAACATCTGCACATAAATTTGCATAATTTTACAGTTAATAATAGAATAATTCGCCATGAATATGGGACTGTAAACTGTCCCGAAAGTGCTTGGTGGTAAATTTTAATAATTCACTGACAATTAATAGCTTCATTATCTGTGCGCAGAGCACATATATATATATATATTAATTTCTAAATTATGTCAAATTGTTAAATTGTCCAACCTTATGGAGGAAAATGTTAAGCCTTTGATCTTGTCACTCTTATATTTTTCTGAGAATAAAAAAAAATATTGAAACTATAGAAAGTTTTTGATAATTTTTTGTATATGACTAGGAGTATTGTTTTATTAAAATTATTCAAAATGCTTTTGTTGCAATGATAGTGATGACTAAGATTACTCTAATTCCAAAGAAAAAGAAAAAAGATGGAAAAATAAAAATAACATTAAAGATAAGTTTATAATGGCTATGTAAATTAATCCTTGAAAAACAAATTTGACCACATATATCGTATGTTGGTCTCAATGTTTATTTATGTGATATTTTGCCATGCTGAAGTTTAAATTCTTTTGCAGTACTTTTTATTTTTATTTAAAAGATTTCAATACCTTTCCTAATTATGGATTTTCATATTTTTCAGTGAAATCAATTGATAGTACATTTTTTAAAGAATATTTTTGAAAATTATTTTTATAACATAAATAGGATCTTCTTTTACTTGAAAATCACTTTACATATTCATGCGATCAAGGTATATTACTTAACAATAGTAGATTTAATATCACTTGATCACCCTTTATGTTTACACAGATACGAAACTCTCCATACAATAGCACCAATCAGTGTAAGTCAGAGTAATCAATGGATGCAGGAAGATTTGTGCATAAGATCCCTATCTAGTGCCTACTCCTCCAACATTCACAAACTAGTTTCTAATGTGTGCCTTTTATCAGTGAGAAGATCTCAGGATCTAATGCAATTCTCCAGCAGCCACCTTTTTTCTTATTAGCTAATTAACTAATTATAAAGCTTTGAGTCCAAAATGAAAACACAATAATGTTTTCAATTGAAGGTCATTAACTTGTATAGTCGTATAGATCTGAACTCAGTTCAGTAGTGATACTTTTCAGTGTCTTTGGTTTTTTAATAACTATAGTCCCCATTATAGTTTTCTAATAAGGTAAAAGGTGGCTGCTGGAGGGTTGCATTAAATCCTGAAATCTAAGTGCAAAGCTCTCAGATTCAAAGCACCTCACTGATGAAAGTCACAAGCTAGAAACAAGTCTGGCAATATTGAATGAGTAGGCACTATTTAGGAATTTTATGGACAAACTTTTCTGCATCCACTCAGGCTTGCTCTGAGTGGTGCTATTAAAACAGGCATTGCCACCCAGTGCAAGCCTGTTTTAATAAACAGTTATAAGCAAATATAAGAAATAGTGATCATGTGATGTTTAGTTGTGCTACTCTATGGAGAGTTTTGTGTCTATGTAGATTTAATATCTTTCGATGTTGCCATTGTCTTTTTAGAATCTTATGATGTGTAATCAAATGAAATTTTCTCAGTAGCATTGCATTATAGCAGGTGTCCCCAACCCTATGCCCGTGGGTACCATGGCACCCACAGACCATTTTACGTGTGCCCGCCGCAATATCAAACACGATAAAAAATTATTTATCTAATAGACAATAAATTTAATTTTTAAAATTTCTTATAAATTATTGTATTATATTGTAATCAAATTGTAGGGCATACTATACTTTTATAGTGTAAAAGAGTTTATATGTTAAAATATTATTTTTGAAATAAATATTTTTGTACATTATGTGTATTATCACCAATATTCAACTATAAGTTTACACTGAAAAAATAAATGGTGCCTGCCACCTGGCCGGTATTATAGAATCTGCTCAATTGCAAAAAGGTTGGGGACCCCTGCATTATAGTATTAAAAGATAAAGATTCACTTTCATATAGTAAATTAGGCAGTAGTTATATAAGCAGCTTATGCAGTTCAAATAGATATATCAGTGTCATCTTTTTAATTATTAGATGCAGCAGACTTTATAGGAGTCTGTATTGCATCCCAGAATGTAAACCTGCTTCTTTTTAAATCTACCAAGACATTAAAATTTATTAACTGATAAATATAGTCCATACTAAAACGAAACCTTTTAATATATGATTAAGCCTAGAATCCAATAGAGTTCTGCTTTTAGGGAAGCTAATGAAGACTTGCAGAAAAAAAAGTTAAGGCTAAAAAAAATTAAGAGAGCGTATTATAAGATGTCAAGTAGATGTACTCTTTAGTTTGCAACATGTGAATGTTTCAAAGAGAACTTTGTTTTCACATTGCAAAATTCACACTAACATTTATGCTTTGTTTGTGTTTCTATTTGTTTTTCTTCTGAAGTTATAATGGCCATACTTTTGAATAGTTGCTAATGAAAATTAATGTAATAGAATTATAAAATAGTTTTTATATATGAAAAACTGTTTTAAAAGCAATCACAGAAAATATTCTGACTCATAAATATAATATATTGGTTCTCTACAAAAAGAAAATGAATAGATCAGTAAAATAGACTTTTTTTAAAATGAAAAAGTATACTCATTTCTAAAATGGATTCATTAAAATTAGATTGAAAAAGAGAAAGTACATTTTAGAATATCTCAGTATTATAGAAATCAAATGATTTCTAATGTATGTGCATTTAATTAAAGTCTAATTTTTATGTTGTTATTGTACCTATCAATAGAACTAATCAGAACACTGCAAAAAATACTAGAGCAATCTAGGAGTGAGGGCTTATCACATATAGTAAAAGAATCACAGAAAGAGATACTCGCTGTAGCTTTTGAAAAAAAAGTAAAATCTGGTTGCAGTTGTATGTATTTTATCATTATAGTAGAAATAAAAAAAAAAATCAAATGTTTAATCTCTCAATATGTCCTGACATTTAAGAACTGGTATTGACATGTTGAATTTTCTTTAATGATTTTAAGCTTAATTCCATCATGCTGCCATTGCACTAAACTTTACAAGACAGTAATAATTAATATTTAGCTCTCTCTCGCTCTCTCTCTCTCTATATATATATATATATTGCAACAGGACAGTCTTTTTGTGGTATGTACAAAGGTGGGTGTGTTCCTCCCAATGAGTAAAAGAGTATATTTCTGTAATCCACATTCATGCATATCCCTCACAAACTAACTCATACGTAGGAGAGAAGAGAATAAGATCTAAATAACTACTGATTTTACCCTTAATATTTCTCATACATATTGCAGCTTACTTCTGTTATTCCAGAATTCAAACTCAGGGAGATGTTGCTTGATCCTCTGGTTCAGGGTATATTTGTATAATCAAAGACAGAATATGTGTAAAATAAATGTATGTCTGTTAATGGGGAGTGGGCATGGTCTATTATGTACATGCAAGTAATGATTAAGATATGTGTGTAAGGATGACTGAGCAAAATTTAACCATAGAAAAATAAACCAAGAATTATATTTTAACATTTAAATAAATTTAATGAACACATTTACATTGATTATTATTTGAAAAAGAAAATTTAAAACAGAGTTAGGGACAACTCATTTAGACATCTGTGATCATTCTTTATTTATGCTGGGCTTATATCAATGTCCCACATCCTGATCCCATAAAGAATAGCCACTAAATGTTCCGATTAACATAAATAATTTTCATATTATATACAATATTGCTATATATAGTACCATATTCATTTATCTTTTTTTATCTTTTATTTAATGCCATGTTGGTTTAAAAGACTCTCCTGTTATGTACGATGTGTGTGCGATGAAGGAGAGTTATAAATTCATGACACAAATAATTGAAAAGATAGGAAATATATTAAAAAATATGAATAATTAACACAAATTTTAGAATAAATAAAGTGTATGTGTTGTACATATATGAATGTTGAATTTATATATGTATTAGGTAACGTCTTACCTTGTCCCATTTATAATGATCGGATTATTTCATAATCAAGAGCATATCTCATAGATTTTGTCTATCCAAGGTAATAAAAGAAATTTTTTTATATTTTTATTTCTTAAATATTAAATTAAAGCTATTTGGCTCTATATTAAAATAAAGAAAATAAAATTATTATATATAGCATACAAACAATTAAATATAGATGACGTCAACTTTATAATAACTTGGCTTTATAGTTCGTATAGACACTTTTCTAATGGCTTGTTTTCGTAATCCATAGTAGTTCCTTTATGCATAGCTGGAAATTTGAACATGTGATGGATAGGTTGACTTTACTAGCCTTCAAACTGTAGTTTTGAAATGAAAAGTAAAAAAAAAAAGAATTCGTAGTGAATCGTTTTGATGTTTATCAATCCAAGCATGGAGAGATAGGACCATCTCATATCAATCTTGATGATGACTCCATGATTAACAACAAGCTTCCTTCCATGATGTTCCCCTTGTACTTAGCAGTGCATAATTACTTTTGTCAATACTTTTATTAATTTTTGTAGTTTAAGTTGATTAGAGAAACATCAACATTTCTTTTGCTATTGCATGTTTTAGATCTAAATCTGGAAATCTATAGTGAGGAATCAATGGTGGTTTTAGAGATTTGAATATTTTATTTTGTTTGCAGCTTATTAATTTTTGAATTCTTTATTTAGCTGTTTTATAAGCTGTATGTTTCTTTTCGCTTTCTAAAATCCTTGTAAAATATTTCTTTAAAAGTATTACAAGTCCGAATTAGTTGATATAGATCTTCAAACTTTTCTTTCAGCTCCTTTGTGCAGGTAAAGGTAGATTTTGCCCACAGATAAAATAATTTTTATTTTTCTCCTTGAACAAAAAAAGTTCATTGTATATATCTTATATTAAGGCAGTTAGAGCTCATCCTTTTTACTTTATTGTTGATATCATTTTTGCTACATATTAACATAAACAACTTGTTTTAAAAAAATAAGAAAAGATAAGAAAATAAACATTTCATTTTTCTTTACTTTAATATTGATGAGTAGTAATTAATTGATTGAGCGCACAAAACTCATATGTAAATAGTTTGAACAAGCGTTAACCTGTATACAATGCACTCTAAAACTCGTCATAATCAAGCATATTTTTGCCAATGGAGGGACCTTCCAAATCATGACACAAGATAGCGACTTTTATAAAGATAAGAGCGGCCATCTTATCTTTAACCTGAATTTCCACTTATATAGGCAAATCTTTTCTCCACTGTTTAAGTCCACTATTTTCTTTACAAATTAATTACTACTCTTCAATAGTTTATAGAATTTGCAATATTAAGATCGTAATCGCAAGATTTTGCGTAAGTTAATTTGTAAAGGAAATAGTGGACTTAAACAGTGGAGAAAATAACTACTTCATGCTTCCAAATCAAGATGCTTCAGATTGGCCTATATAAGTGGAAATTTAGGTTAAAGATAAGACAACCGCTCTTATCTTTATAAAAGTAGCTATCTTGTGTCGTAGTTTGGAAAGTCTCTCTGTCGGCAAAAATATGCTTGACTATTAAGAGTTTTAAAGTGCATTGAATACGGGTTAAAGCTTGTTCAAACTATTTACTTTAATATTATATGCATGTATTTTTTTTTTGATTGTGTTCACTCATCTGATCTAATGTATGTTGTTCTTTTGTATTGGTAATCATAATACATTTAATGTTAATTGTTGTAATGGTTAGTTGTCATACCTATTTGACTGACTTTGTTTAAACTTTGGTTTAATGTTTATTTATATTAGATTTTAAGACCTATGTTGTGGTAAATGGTTTATCATTTTATGTACCTAACATTACCTAATATTATTCATTAATGAGTAACGCTAATATCATGGGGCTTGAATTCAGGTTGGGTTTCATATTGTGTACAAGATATTTTGGAGGAGTAATGGACATATCTGTAACAATATATATATATATATTATCACTCAATAACTGCAGTATCAAACACAAAAAATTAAAATTCAGAAATATCCCATGATAAAATTTTTTATAAATTCTAAAGGCAGAAAATAGTTCACATTCTATTCGGATAGATGGTCATACTTTTTTGACTTGGGTTGTATTGTTTTAGGATAAAAATTTCAACAAAACATCTTTTTCAATTATGCTATACTGGGGAAGTGAAGAAAATGGAAAAGTGTAAATACTAAAGTGTGCTATCTTATATGTAGAGAATTTAACAGTCATTTGAGAAGAGAAATAGTTTATTTATTAATGACAAGATGTCATGAATATATAAGTGATGTGAAAAAAGAAAGCGATCTTTAAAGATAAAATATCTTGTGTAATAGAAGCTGAAGAAGATATAAATACATAGTTATATTGAATTGCTGAACGTTATATATACACGGGATATTAAATGATTAGATAACCAACAATGATCTATTAAAGAAAAGGCTTTAAGATAAAAAATATACCACTTTCAAAATAATTGGATAATTTTACATGTGCTGATGCTTCATTTAAAGTTTCGCTATAAATGATACCTTATAAAGAGGACTAGTTTCATAATGGTACTTTATAAAGTAGACTAGTTTTATATTTTTCCCAGTTGTACAATTTTTTTTTTTTTACCAGGACAATATTAATATTAGAAGATATGTGAAGTATAGTTTGCACTGTTTTTGATTTTGAAAATTGTATTAGAATTTATATGATTTGTTATAAATTTGAGATAAAAATGTTAATTAAAACTAACCTTACTGTTGTTAGATAAGAAGAGCGTATATAAAATGATTAATTGGAATAAAAAGTCCTTCAGTAAGTGAATCATTTTTTATTTAGAAGTTGTTAGCACATGATGCAAAATAAATTATAAATGAGAATATTAATAATTAACTGGTTTTTTAATAAAAAAATTTTTTTTTTCATTGTGTGTTTAGTTGGTTTAAAAATAGACTCGTCGAATGTTTTATTTGGAACATAGCTTTAAATATTCCATAAACTTAAATAATTAAGAAAGGGAAGAAAGAAAAAGAAATTATAATAAAGTGGTGACTACAATCAGGAATGCAATACTAAGAGTGATAAAAGAAAAAGAAATTATAATGTACTGTTGTATCAATACATTATGTTTTATAAGATAGAGGGAATTGAAACATCAGAAGAAAAAAAATGAGACAGAAGATGATTATAAATAGTAATGTACTAATAATTATTTAAAGACCTGAATGGTGCCCAAGTAATTCATATATATTTAATTTGTCATATATACATGTGTGTATATTGCACATCTGCCGCCTGCATAATAAAAAAAGAATTATCCTACTTATAAAATTCATACATTATAATTGATTCTTTTAATAGTTTTGTTTACCCAGTTAGTGGCTCTTCAAAAATGTACCGTGGAAAATGAATAATATATGTTCATAAATAATAAAAAATAACCATCATTTGCGGGAGGAAGGGTGGAAAATTAATTGGAACGGATTTTTTAAATATTTATGATAATGTGATAAAGTGTCAGGAAATAAACTGTCTAAGCTTGATAAGATTGTTTCATGGTAATCATTTTATTCAACCTGTGATGACTGTAATTAACATAATCTACCGGATTGAACAGTCAACATTCTTTACTCAAATTTAATGCTGAACCAGATCATTTTGAAATAAGATGTCATATTGAAGATGTATGTTAATAAAATATATATTTATATTGTAATTTTTGTAAATGGTTTACAATATTTATAGTTTTTAATGTTTTACCATTTTATTTGATTAATTATTATTACAGACTTATACGAATTATTATTGTATGTAGTAATAGCAGCTATAAAAAAAAACATACGATTTCTTTTTTAAAAATATATATTCAATTTGATTTAATTAAAATAGAACGTGAAAGGAATTACCTTCATTTCATTTATTCAGTGTATAATATATTTATATGTATTTTAATTAGTAGTAAATAAAATGATAAAACAGCTTTTAAATTCATAACTTTCTGGAAGAGTAGTGGAGAAATCATCCCTCAACAGATGTGCCTTTGCCAGGTAATGGGATCTGAATGGTTTTTTCATTCTTTTTGCCCTGTGGCTAAAATAGCAAGATACCTCCATCGAATATTGGATTATTATTTGAGTTGGTTATAGACTTCCTGCCTGAACGGAAAAAAAATACTTGATTTGGAATCTGGAAAAATTGTTAAGTTTAAAATTTTATGTTATCACATGGAGGCAGGGGTGCTAGTTGTAAATGTATGAATATAGACCTACTTAAAGTATTACCATTTAAAACTTGTTTGATTACAGAATTTTGCATATTTAATAGGATTGCCATATCCATGTCATTTTGTTCCAAGATGATCTGTATTCATGGATAGTAGTAGTAAACACTATGTTTGTTATGGAAAATTGATTTGGAGAAGTTAAAACAATAATCAGTAGAAGCCAATGATAATGTTGAGATTGCTATTACTTATGAATAAAGGTTGAAATATTTCTGGTTCTATTTTAATGTGCTAAATGCAACAGAATATTTTAAGTGTGAAGCATTTTGAGATAACTTTCTATATCATTACTGTCCAGGGTATTGTTGATGATTAAGTCATCAGAACCCATTAATAACCCTGATTATTGACCATTATTATGATGTATCAGGCTCAAGTTACTGTGTGAACTCCACTATAGGTCTATTATGTTGCACAATATTTAATCTGATTAGAAAATCTATAAAGATAATATATTATGCCTTAGACATTATACAAATATTCTAAATGGCAAATGTATCAGTAATAAAGAATTAAAAAGCATTTAATTTAACAAAATAAGTATTCCAGTTTAATGTGCATAACTGAAACCTTTAATTAACAAAATAAAGTTGACTCATGTTGACATTTAAATCAATAATAATTTTATGAATTAAAATTCATTAATTTTTTTAGTGAACTCTTATATTATTGTTCGATGTATTTTGATGAAATATTTAACAAACCCTTATGGCGATTCTTATATATATATATCTTCACCATTATATAATATAAATCAAATATTTTTTTAAGATTAAACCGTGTATTATTTAAACAAAATAATACACACTTTAATCCAAGAAATATTTTATTTATATACAAAGCATGAATTCTGAGTTGAAGATAAACCTGAGAGAGAAATTAGAGGGTGAGGAATTGCTATAAGAAAACATTCTTCTCTCTTACTTTCAATGAAATTTCTGATTTGAAAATTCCACATAAAAAATAATACAAATTTGAAAATTCAAATTATATGCAAGATACAATTGTTAATAGTGTATAAAATATTTACATCATATGGTTTAAATAAAATGCCTTAATTTAGCTTAACCAAAATTTCTGGAAACTTGCAATTATATATTTATATATAATTTTGTTCATAGATATATGCATACAAAAAATTCTCTTACATTATAAACATATAGAATTTTTTATTTTTAAAGCTTCTTTTTGGTGTTATTATTTTACTTATTGGTTTCATTCTTTTATGTTATATTATTTTGTATAAATATTGATTTACAGTTATTATGCTTGGAGATTTCACAGAACTGTCATTCACTGGAAGAAGGTTTTGAAATTCAGGAGTATGGAGACTTCAGCTACATTTCATTATATTGGTAAATTGAAATAATACAGCCTCAGATCAGTTAGAAGCAGTGCATTCAAATATCTAACTGTTTAACTTGATACATCCTAGTGTGTATTGCAAGTATTTCATTATAGTAATGAAGATGTATCTTCAACTTATTGTTCTAGATTTTAATTTGATTGCCGCATTTGTCTTCTATAATTCATGCTTGAATGTTAGCTTTTTATTAAATTTGATCCTAAACATTATGGATTCAATATATAATGAATTAGGATGTCCAATAAACTGCCTCTTGTTTGATCTCCTGATCTTCCCATTTCCTCTTCAATAACTTAGTTGAACCTAAACAGTAAACATATTTGTTTAAATTCTATCATTGTTTTTTAATTAACATTTCATATATTAATTGCCTTGTTTTTTTTTTTTCTTTAATGAGTCTGCTGGTTTATATGATGATTGTTCTTAATTAATTGTTTTTCATTTGGTCATATTTTATTATAACTAATTATGATATAAGTTTTTGCAATAGTATTGAAAGTTTTCAGTTTGATATTATAATTTTCAACTTTTTGTATAAAGTTATTCATATTATTGAAAAAATATAATATTGTAATGCATGGCAGAAAATCTTTTTAAGTGCAAGAAATTTTTTAATAGGGGAAAAGTAGTAGAAAATTGATTATTACAGAATTGTATTGAGATAATTTTAAAAATTAGCATAGAATTTTGCAAAGACGAATTGTAATAAACAAATTTTTGAATGAGATTTTTATTGCTGTACATAAGATGCTAAATGTTTTATATCATGATTATATTTTATCACTTTTAATAGTACACATGCTAAACTAGATTCTTTAGTCATTGTATTTCTGAATTTCTTTTTTATAATTTTTTTTTTTAAAATTACAATTCACATGCATGAATTAAGAAAAATTGATATTATGGTGATTCATATTGTTTATAAACCATTGAATGTTCCTAGAATGACGTTCCAAATTTTTAATATTTTCTCTTCAGCATTTTTTTTTTTTACCACATCCAATAATTAATCATTTTCCATCCTTTCCAAAATTTTTTCTCAAACCAACAAACTTTTCATATGGAACTGGATTGAAAGTCAATTAATTTCAATTCTATATCATTCAAATTTACTCGCTCAATAATTTTTAAATTAAGTTTATTTGTTGATGTTGTATTTGGTATAAAATAAATTTTTACTTTCAAAAGGACTTTGTTAACTAAAAGGTTACATCTGTTTACAGTTTTACATTAGGCATACATAGTTTCATATTTACATTATAAAAGATGTATAGTTTATGCAATTAAATGCCATGCATTACAAACATTTAGATTACAGATTTAGATATTAGAGTTCGTGATAACCATCAAGTTCAAAAACAATAGACCTTTATCAATGTTCTGTTATGTTTCTTCACGTTGCCTGAATCTGCTTAAGTCTTGAAGAAAAGTCATTGATCAATAACTTATTTTGATTTGTTTTCTCACGAGATTCTATATCTGGAAAAAAGCTTGTTGTATAAGTATTTGAAATAACTTCACGTTTAAAAATTTATAATTTAGCTTCAAATGATTTGAATAATCAAACATAACAATTTCAAAAGCCATTAAATTTCATTGGTGACATTCTCATTATGTAAAAAAAGTTTAATTTCCTCTAAACACTCAACAAATTTTGAAGAATTTTCCATGACTTAACCATCAGTCATTATTGTATATAAGTAAATCACTGTATAATGAATTTATTCCATTTAAGAATTCCAGGAATTTTTATTATGTAAAGCATATGCATTTATAAAACTGACTAATACTGCTGTTATGCACATGTTTTTCAATGTCTTGAAACTGGTTTTTTCAAATAAAAGTTCATGTATAATGCAGTGAAAACTCAGAACTGCATGATTGATATATTTGATAAATGAATTGATAAAACTATTTTCCTATCCAGTCATTCTATAAGTATCATCAATTATTACTGATATTGTGTTACAAATATTTATTCCTTTTTCTGTTATTGCTAATGATAATAAACTGATTAATTTTTCCTTGATATTGTTGTCACCACAATAATGAATAAAAATAGCTAAATTTTGGACCAGTTATGTCAATAGTTTTGTCAAGACAAAAAGAAATGGTAGTAAAAGATTTTCTATGTTTTTTGCTTATGGTTTATATTTAATTATTTCCAAGATTTTGTCTTTTACTCTATTTCTAGTGAAAGTCGTATGTTTCATTATTTGAAAAAAAAAATTGTTTTATTTTAACCACACTTCTTTTAGATATTTATTATTGTCAAATGGTTTACCATGTTTGGAAATTATATTTTAGCTATATCATTAGCAGCAAATAAATTTGGCTGATTTCTGATATATTTAATTAGGGTTGTTGACTGAGTATTTCTATTTTTAATAGCACATGAAATAAATTCTTCTTGTTCTTTTTTGCTTTTATCAAAAAAAAGTATAGTTTGTTTTATAATAGTATTTGATAAGTTTCTGTATATTACTTTACTGGACATACCATATTTTTCAGTGAATCAACTTTGAAAATCTTCACTATTTGATGCCAATAATTTTTGTTTTTTTACTTACACAGGCTATGCCAAGTAAACTTTATATAAATGTTTACTAATGATATAAATATTAAAAAATATATATCTACAAATTAAAAGGTAATAAATTATAATTAACAAATAAACCCATTACAAATAGACAAAAGGTACTTTCTTTATTGAATTATTTATAAATTTATGTCATTTTTGAGCATTGCAATAATACTCTTATTACTTTTGGGCTTTATTGTGTTCTATCTGTAGTGTTAATTAGCACAGTTTTTTTGCCTTGAAATCATTACTAAACATATTTATTAAAAAAAAAAATCTGAAGATATCATTATCATACAGTCTTCATTCCAAATTTGAATAGGAAAGAAACTGACAAAGACTCATTATAATCTCAAATCTACCCCACAATGCCTTATTTTATAAATTATTTGACTTCAAATCATATTATGAATGCTTGTTTTGATTTAGTATTATGAAAGGAAAAATTGCAACTTCAATAATTTATTTCCATATTTAAACTGATTTATGCAATATATTTGTAAAATATTTATTTTAAAGCCCAAAATCTAAGAATTACAATTAGATTTTAATTGAAAATATTTGTTTTTAAGAAAACAATAAACTTATGTAATATCAGAAGTTCTTTTTATCAGCTGACAAATGTGGCTATTATAACTGCCAATGAAAAATTTATTCATAAAATTCTAATATAGATAAGTATAATTTTTACTTTTAACACATATTTTCATTTTTATATAATGTCTCAATTAAAATTCATTCATATTTTAAAAATTAGATTCAAAGAAAAATGTGTTATTTCAGTAATTTTTATGAATAGAAATTTTGCTTACAATCCACTAAGAAAAAAGCTACTGCTACTATTATGTATTTATTTTAGGTTTTATTTTAATATTTTGAAAAATTCAAATATTAACTTTTACAATGTCTATCATTTGAAAGCTTACATTTGTAATAAATATCATAAAGATTATCAATGTATGATATAGAAAAAAGGTTTAATAGTAGAAATAAAATATTACAAATATGGATGAAGTTGTCACTAGTGTCTTTTAAATAAGAGGAAGCATTGAAGCCTTAACTCATTATATAATAAATGAAAACTTACTTATATTTTAAAAGAAATTAGCTAATTAAATAAAATGTAAGAGAACTTTATATGGGCATTAGTGAAATTTTTAAAAGTTAATGTGTAATTCATTAAAAAAATCAACAAAAATAGTCACTCATTTTTTTCTTTTTGTTTGTTTGTACTTGCAATGAAACTTGATTGTGGTAAAATGCAAAAGATATAATATTTAATTTTACATTGTATTGGATATTTAGTCCAGACTGCAATCAACTACTTGGAATAAATGTGTTCAGCAATTATACATAGAAATGTATAGCAGGTGCAATGCCAACTATAAAATGGGAAAAAAATTTTCTAAAACTAATTTTTAATTTTTTTTCAGGTGGCATGTAAGTGAATCAGCATATTTTGAGACCATGTATATAGCATTCTGCTATATTTTATTTTATATTATATATTTTGCTTTGATAGTATGAGTTGGTAGTATAATTCTTTAGATGCTGTGAATTTTAGTTTTTTTGTTCTTTCATTTATTTCACTTAAAATGATTTAAGTGATTCACTATAAAATGAGAAAAATATAAATTGTGCAAAGAAATATCAGTTTCAATGAAAAATGGAAACCTAAGTGTATATATCTTGGAAATTTTAGATCTCTAAATTAATTATAGAAGTATTACAACAGCTTATATTTACATATTGTTAAATATTTTTTATATATTGAATACTTTTATTTACAATGCAGCAAAAAAGAAAAAAAAAGTTTTTCAATTACAATTAGGGTTTTTTAATGTAATTTGAAATAAGAGCATGCTTGGGTGGGACTGGGATTCAGAAATTAATTAAATCAATCATTTCTGAAATCTCCCATGCTTTTATTTCAAATTAAATCTAAAAACTCCAATTCTGATTGAAGAAACAATTATTTTTTTGCTTTTTAGTATATAGTAAATAAATAAAAGCATTTAATAAAAAAAATTATCCTTATTTAATTTTAATTTTTATAAAGCATTGGTATAATGAATAAAAATGTAAAACTATATTGTATTTTATAGTTGATATATATCTAGGTATTTCTGCTATAATTAATATGTATATCCCTTGTGTATATATCATATTTAATATGTGTATAATAAATCAAGTGAATAAAAATATGGAAATATTCTTATAAGTCTTTACATTTTTACTTTTGATTGGAAATTTTTATTTTAAAAAAAAAAGCTTACCAAAACTATATTGTAAATGAATTTAATGTAATATGTATGATTTTACTTGAAATTGATTTAACACTTGTAGCTTATATATATCATTACATATTTCTGCATTAAGTTAATATGTTCAATTTTTACATATATGTATCATATTTAGTATGTGTACATAATTATTTATATATATATATATAATAAAGCACTAATTAATTTCAAATATGAAGACATTTTTTGTTGAAAAGTATTTGACATTTTTCTTTTTATTTAAATTTTTTTAAAAAAAATCTTTAACCAATCTTCATCATAAACTAAAGTTTACTTTCTTCTAACTTAAATGAAGCTTACAATTAAAACCAAGAAAATCATGCATGTTACTTAACTTTTTCCCTGTATTCTCCAATCATAGATGATGCTGGTCTGAAGGTAGCTTTAACTCACTCTCAAACTGTTAATTTTTACATTATTTTGCCAGTTTTATACTTATTTTATCAAGAAAAATATAACATATGATGCTGACCATTTAAAATTATTTTACAACTAAAAAGTCAATAATATTTAAATTTAAAGTTGTAGCTATGAGATAAGGCCTGTCTTCCAAAGTACTGATTGGTTGTTTCTCATTCTCTACAATACAGAGTGCTTGTCAACAATTTTGACAGCTCTAAGTTTTTTGTTTTGATTTTGAAAATGAAAATGTATGTTTTGGAATATTTTATTAGATATTTATTATTATTTTTATAAAATATATATGAAAACATAATTATTTTAGAAGAATAGTTCAGAGTTTAGTAAAATTTATTTACTTTCACACAAAAGTAAATTGAGAAAGAAATCGATAACGTAGGCTGCATTTTGTAATAGGTTACAAAAAGTATGTTTTATGTTGTTCACTATAGATTATTTATTATCAATTATAAATATAAATTATTTTTGAAAAAAACTTTTGTTTACTTTAATAATCTGACAAATTATTAATTTGCTTTTTAGGAACTAAACTAAAATGAGTAAATTTTTATAAGAATATATTTACTGCTGATTGTGTAATTGATCCATTATAAGATTAGAACTTTAATTTACTTGGCCAATATGGATTTTGAAGTATGAAAATGTTAAAACATATTCAAGTTTCTAAGAACAGTTTTTAAATTTTATACTATAATATTCAAAATTTTCCTATCCAGTGTTTTATATGTAAGAGACAAGGTGACTTATCTAAAATATTATAGTGCCCTACCACTTTAGTAGTGATTTTAAAAAAAATGTACAAAGTTTCAACATATTATATTGAATTTAAATCTATAAAACATTGATTTTAAAATATTATAATTGTAAATTGAAATTCAACAAAATTTTTTATAATGTCCTTTTGTGACCTTTATTTAAAGATCTAAAATGAATGGTAAATTTGATATCAGAATATTCAAAATTTTTCTGCCCATTGGTGCTGATCTAAGAAAGTAAGTCACCTGGCTCAAATATTGTAGACCCATCTTGCTTTACTGGCTATTTCTTTTTTCATGTACAAAATTTGAATCAATTCCATTGAATTTAAACCTATTAAATCTCAATTTAAAAATTTTATTCTAACTTAAATAATAAAAGTGATTATAATAGTTTAGAAATAAATATACAAACAAGCAAATGTTGTAACTTAAATAAAAGCATTTAAAAAATATAAATCAGAAAACATTTTATGGATTAGACTAATATGAGTATAATAAATACTTAAGCACTTGTGCTACTAAATAAAAAAAATGTAATTTAAAACTACTATTTAATCACATTTTAATTGAGTGTTCAAACTTTAGAAATATTTATTAAATCCTTTTATTGATTTTGGAAAATCTCTTTGTTTGTTAACTTCTGTTCTTTTTGAAGCTAGAATGAAATTTTAAAATTGTAGTTTAATATATTTAAAATAGAATTGCTTATAAATTGATATATAAGTAAGTTATATCATCCTAATTTATTTGAAACACTTATCTTTTCAGTATATCAACTAGTTTGATATATCTGGAATAGAGAATGGGGAAAATATGAAAAATATTCAATAACTTCACTTATTGCTGTTAACAATTATTCTTACAACTTTCATTTATTTTAAATAATGATTGTGAGAGGGCATTGATTTTTTTCAATTTAATAATATTTTAATTTATTTAGGGTAATTACTTATAGAAATAACAAGAAATTTTAAGAAATATGCATAAAGTAATATATGCATATATTTTGCTTGGTAGTTTGTTTCAATTTAATGATTTGATTAAAACTTGAATTAAAATTTAAAATAAACATTTATTACATTTAATAAAAACATAATTTACAAGCACAGTTTTTGTTAATAAGTAGCTGGACCTGCAGTTTGACAAAAAATTAGAGTAATTACTTAAAAAAATAAAGAGCTGAGAGTGTATTTAATTTCATACATGTTGATGTCAAATATATTAAAAAATTACAATGTTTTAAGCAATTCATATACAAGGAATGTATATATTTTGTTTAGTAGTTTATTTCAGTTTAATGATTTGATTAAAAGTCAAATTAAAATTTAAAATAAATATTTATTATATTTAATAAAACAATTTACAAATACAGTTTTTGTTAATAAGCAGCAGGACTTGTAGATTGTTAAAAAGTTAAAGTAATTACTTTACAAAATAAAGAGCAGTGAGTAGATGAAATTTCACACATTTTGTTGTCAAATGTTTTGGAGTTTAGGAGTAAAAATAAATGGAACAAATTTTTTCACTTTTCAAAGGGAACAAGGCAGTTGCAATGGTCAGTAATTAAATAAAGATGTCATATAAAATAGTTTTTTTTTTTTAATCTTTTAAAGAAAAATTCTAAAATGCTGCCTTCTTAAACATACAAAATTTTAAAAACAATTCGGAATGCATGGGAATCTCTCTATTCGGTAACATTTTCAGACGATTTTGGGGAACCTCTGTATGAAAACAAATGAATAAAAACTTTCACTTACTGAGGTCAAAAGGTAGTTGGAATGATCAGTAAGTAATAAAGAACTCATTTAAATTGGAAAAAAAAATCTATTACAAAGAATTAATATATACTATAAATAATGCATTTGTATAAATAGTTATTTGCAACAGCTACAACAGTAAATAAAAAACAAATTTTTAAAAATTCAAGAATTTACAGATTTAAGATATTTTATATGATAGATTTTCTTCTACTTTGACATGTATCTATATAAATTCAGTGCAATGCAAAAGGAAAATACACACAAAATGTGACTAATAAAAATTAATATACTTTTATTAAGTTATTTGTGTCAAAGATGTGAGGCCCAGCACATTTGACCCATCAAATAAATGTAATTTTGATTATCTATCTATCTATCTATCTATCTATCTATCTATCTATCTATCTATCTATCTATCTATCTATCTATCTATCTATCTATCTATCTATCTATCTATCTATCTATCTATCTATCTATCTATCTATCTATCTATCTATCTATCTATCTATCTATCTATCTGTCTATCTGTCTGTCTGTCTGTCTGTCTGTCTGTCTGTCTGTCTGTCTGTCTGTCTGTCTGTCTGTCTGTCCGTCCGTCCGTCCGTCCGTCCGTCCACCTACCTACCTACCTACCTACCTGTTGGCCTTCCTCCATTCCTACCTACCTACCAGCCTGTCTGCCTGTTTGTCTATCTATATTCCTCTTTTCATCTGTGTATAAATAAAGATATATGTTGGAGATTATTGTCTAGGCCAATTGATGAGTGCTGGTTCAGCACAAAGTATGCATCTTGTGAATCATAGATCTTTTCCAGATGTCTTTGATTATATGTTTATGATTATACTTTTCCACAAGGTGTTAAAAATGGATAGAAACCAGTCTAATTTTGCATGAGGGTGGTGTAGTGAAAGTTGCACTACAGAAATATTCTTTATTGGATAATCTCTTGTCGAATAAATGACATTAAAAATTATTAAAATAAGAGACTGTTTGAAAACAAAATGTAGAAATACCAGGAAAAGAAACCCTATCAATATGAGAAAGAAAATTATATGGACTATAAAAGAAATAATTATATTTTAAAAAAAATATATTAAAAATAAAATAAAATTTATACTAATTACAACATACATTTACAATATATACACTAAAATTAAGCACACATACTAAATATGATATACATATTTTAACTTATAGCAGAAATATCTAGTGATATATATACAGCTTTACCTCACTTAATTCTTGACCTTTATGCGAGGATTCATAATAGTGATCATCATCAATTTGTACCCACAGTTTTGATTTACAATCGATTATTTACTATAACAATTGAAAAAAAAAAATTAAAAACTTTTGATAGCCATTTTTTAATTGGCAGTCATTTTGTAACACTGATGACTTCATAGAATAGTTATTACCATTTTATTTATAAAAGTCAATGTTATAGTGTTGCATTCTATATTTTGAATATACGCTTAAAATATGATTAATAAATGTACAGTATTTTATTTAATTTTTAACAGTGTTTTTATTAGACAATTAGTACTTCATTAAAAATATATTCAAAGGAAAGATTTTAATTGATAATGACTACAAAAGCAAACAAATAAAAATGTTCATTCAGTACATGAATGTAAATCAACACAGTACTGTAAAAATAGTAAATTTATTCAGCATAAAATTAAACAGATACATTACACATATTAGCTAAAATATTCAGTCAATTAATTTTCAACAAAAATTTCTGTGTCAAAAATGGAGAAAACAAAGTGTAAAATGTTTTCAGATTTATATAATTAATATCAAAAATTACTTAATCTAAATTAAAATAACATTCTGCTTTCTGGATTTGAAATCATCTTGTAATTCTTTTCATAAATCCAAAGCAATAAATACATCGCACCTGTAAAAAAAAAAGCAGTACCAAGAAAAAAAACATAAATTTTATTCAGCATAAAACTAAAAATAATTTTTGGTCATATATGTGTACTATCAATATTAAATTTTAAATTGTGTACAGTATAAATATTAGCTAAAATCTCAGACAATCAATTTTGGATTAAAATCTTTATGAATGCTAATTTCAGTCAAATCGAAACTGCTATCCATCGAGTTTGAATTTTATTTTGGGGGAAAATTTTGAGTATGATTTTATAAAGTTAATGATAAATTGTGTATGATGAAAATGCAATGCAAATAAAGTTAATAAGTTTAATGCCTTTAATTTTTACCTAAATAGCTTGTAACCCAACCACCAAAATATATTATGCTATTAGACAAATTGCTAAGTCATTGCAAAATCGTGACTACTGCACTTATAAAATAGTGACATGTCATGGCCCAAAAACCCCACTACAGCCATCATATTTTTTATTTATATCAGCACAATACACATAGTAACTAAAGCCTTAAATATTGATTACAATATGCAAACTCAGAATGCATTACATTTTTTTTTCAATATGGAGAAATTACTGTGATTAAGTTTTTGTAATGCATCATATGTTTATTTAGCTCTTGTTACACTAATGATTAATAACAGGTCTTTATAGTCAATCAAATTATTCTTTTATTAAACCTTGTTTTTTTTTTTTAATTTTAATAATTTCATGTAACAAATTAAAAAAAAAATTAAACTTCAGTATGGCTTTCTTTTTCAATAGAATGAAAAACAGTTGCGTAGAAGAACACAAAAATTGTTAAATGCTAGTTTAGTTTCACTTTCTCAGTCTATTTTGCTGTACTTTTTAAACAGTGAAAACGTGAATGTTTTTTCTAGTGATATTAATTTTTTTTTTAAAGATTCTGTTTAATGTCATCATAGCAACTAATATGACCATGAAAAAAATCAAGAAAATCTTTGAGCTTGGAAATCAAACTGGATAAATTATTGGTGAATGGATCACAGTAAGTAACAACTTTAAGCTTAGTTTTTTTATATAGATTTAAATGTCATTATCATATATACATAAATACATATTTTAAGTGAATACCTACATAATATACACAACACAGTTTACACAAGCATATAATGTATAAGGGTGTTTTAAATTTATATATATATATTCATGTTATTTTTTATCATAATATTCCAAACTTATAGTATAATTTTTAACTGGGGTAACTGGCAATTTTTTCCTCATAGACAAACATTATAGATGCTTATTTTGCATATGATATTATTGCTTAATGATGAGTTTTGGGAGGCCAATTGCCTTTGCTAAGTGGGGTGAAGGTGTATACACACAAATATCTAGATGATTTAAAATACAATACAGTTTATATTTTCATTTACTGTGCCAATTCTAAAAATTTAGAAATAATAGAGATACAATTTTATTTAATATTAAATGCTTTTATTGACTGTGGAATAAAAAGGAATAAAATAATTGTTTCTTCACCTACAATTGTAGTTTTTAGATTTAATTTGAAATAAAAGTATGGGTGTGTGTGTGTGTCCAGAAATTAATTAAATCAATACCTATTTTTTATAACAAAGGATTGATTTAATTAATCCCCCCCCCCCATCATCCCTCAAGCTTTTATTTCAAGTTAAATCTAAAAACTTCAGTTGTGGTTGAAAGAAACAATTATTTTATTTCTCTTTAATGCACAGTCAATAAAAGCATTTAATATAAAAAAATTTTTTTGTCACTTATTATTATTCCAGCTCTTTCTCTTAATTCAAAGCTTTCAATTTTTAAAAATTAATTTATCTAAATGTTTATACCTACTCTGGACAACTGTGGCTCTCACAAAATTTGAAATAAAATCATGGTAATTTTATTATTCACTTTTTGTCATCCAGCTTAAAAAATTTAAATAGATTTATTTACAGTTATTTCTATTTTTTTTTTGTGGATTTTCTTTGTATATATATATTTTTTTACTTTTTTTTTTTTGTATGCTTAGCACCATCACTTTTATTTTCTACAAATATTTTGCAATTTCTTAAATACATATGCACTTGGGGGAATTGTTAGTAAATTTTTATCCAAGATCTTGCTACTCTTATCATATGAGTTTCAAAAAATGTCATTTTTTCTTTCATTATACAAAAAATTGTTAAATCTGTTGAATAAACTCTTCTCAATTAAAATTGAACTTTATTGAATGCAATTGTACATAGTTCATGAACCAAATTTTATATTAACACAGTTCACTGTTGGAGTAAAATGACAGATTCGGAGTCAGAAAGTCCTGGATCAGTTTTCAGCTAAGTTCATTCAAACATTATTGGCTTTTTGTGAATGATTTACATCAATTACTTTTATTTACTCAATTTTGCAATTTGTGTGCATTTCTTATGTTCTCATTATACCAACAAATATTTCAATTATTATCATACAATTTTCTGTTATGTTCTTGTTAAATTTAGCAAATAATATTTGTACATGTATTGGATATGTACCTATATTTTGCAATTATATAATATCAGTATATATTTTGCTAATGTTATCAACATTTATTTTTTAAAATTTATATATATATATATATATTTTTTTGTTAAACTTATGAAACCTTCTATCAATTAATACCTTGTACAGGCTTAAACCTGCATTTATATATGTAATATATGCGGGATTCAAATTCTGACTTTCACATGACCCGCTACTCTCAGTACTATCTCATATTGCTGACCCACCTGATCACACACTTATCTTTTCAACATGTGTGTGATCAGGTGGATCAGCAATATAAGATGTAGCGGGTCGTGTGAAAGTCTGAGTTTGAATCTCGAAACCTTCTATCATAAATTTTATTTAAAAGGTTTGGAGAAATTGTATGTTTTTCTCATCTTCTATTTTCATTTTAAATCTTTGTGCTTGAAAAGAGTAAGATTTGTGATAAAATTCTTTAGATAAAATTTAAATATGTTAAATTAACTTTTTTTTTTGCCTAAAAAATAAAACTTGGGTAACTGATTAAGATGCTTGCTAGATTAGATTGATAATAAGTGCTTTATCTTGAATGTTATGAATTAGTCAGTTGTAATATTTTTTAATTTTATTTCTTGTCATGATTTTATAAATTCCATTCAAATTATTTTGATAAATATTGTTACAAAAATGCTTACTGATTTTTAGTGGTTTAACCTTTTGCAGGCGGTGATGTGATTTGCTGTTGTGCTAATACTGAAGAGTATTAGCACAATTTTGCATTGAACCAAATCAGATTTTAAATAAACCTATTTATAGTGATAAAGACCTATAATAAAATCATTATTTTATTCACTTAGATAAGTTTGGTTTTGTTATATTGCAAACTTATTACATTGTTGCCATATCCCCATTTTTAAAGATTTCTAAAATTACAATAGTCATTAAAATTTTATGTAAATTTGAAATTAATAAACTAATTATATATTATTATTTTAACACAAATGGTTAAAAGAATCTAAATCATATTACAAATAGTATAGAAATTTATTGTATAAAAACATTGCTGTACTGGCCAAAACATATTGATCCATCTAACATGAGCTGGAACTCAAAAAAGTATACTTCAACCCAGTCAAGCCTGAGATTTAGGTCATGGACCAACCTGAATTTGAACCCATTCCTTAAGCCGCAGTTGAAACACCTAATGAATAACATATAATGATGGCACATGAGATTTTATTCTAAAGTCCAGCCCACTAGCAGAGTGAAGAAGACAATGAGACCTATATTAACTACATTATAACTGAACTAAAATAGGCATATGCATGGTTGTACATGTGGAAGTCGAGAAAAGGGAATTTGAATGACTCAAATAAGTTAGACAATAAAAAAATAGTTTAATATCATAAATTAATTATATACATTAATGTGTGCATGAATGAGTAGTCTACTAAAAGGTAGGTAATTACATATTGGGATTTATGCTGACAATTCTCATATGCTCTTTTATTAACTAAATAATATATACACCTGGGTCTCGTTTTACGCGATAGATAGGTTCCTCAGAAAACACACGCAAATGAAATCGCGCAAAAATGGACATAACTTACATTGAAAAAGGGGGGATGCAGTCTGTGATTTTTCAAAATTCGTGTAAAAGCAAAGCACCAACATAAAATTACTGTAAAATTCGCACAAAAAAAAAAATAAGAAAATAAAATATGACTAATAAAAAATTTCAAATTTGAAAAAAATTGATACAAGACAAACTTTTTAACTATAATATTTAATTTTATTCAAAATAATATATTTTTATGCATAATTTACTGTACAGTAATTTACATTTTTTTATACACTTTTTAATTATTATCGATAAACAAGTTCGTTTGCAAACTGATAAAAAAAATCAGATTCTTCTCAAGAGGAAATACAACTAGCACCAACTTCACTCTCATGTTGTGTTGATTTTCTGGTGACAACGTAATTAGTAATTAATCTTCGAGACAATGATTTTATTAATTGTTTATGAAGCTCGCGATATCCAGACATGATTAGTGTCATTAATAAGAAAATAATAATTGATTACATTCTTTTTTAAAAAGTAAAAACAGAATGTGATTTAAAATGCAAAATTAACACGCACAATGTTTGAACAAATTTACATTACAATCTTGTAAAATTTAATATGTGTATATATAAAATGTGGAAATCATGATTTTAATTTCATTATTGCATAAAATATTACTATTATAAAGCACTGAAAATATTGAAATTACTAAGATGAAAGTCGAATTCCAATAATGTGCTATTACTTTCAATCTAACGTAAGTGCGCAAAATTTATTATTTAAAGTAATTGCGCATTATCGGAAATCGACTTCAAAATCATGTTAAATAAGTCCGCGTAAAAAGAGACTCAGATGTATACATTAATACTCATCTTTTATGGGTACAGTATTAAGATACCAATCATTTATTAAAAGGATTACATAATATTGCCTTTAACGCTTTTATTTACGATTCTGAAACACAGTGACTAACATGTTATTTCGGGGAGCATTCCGAGATTCATTACATATATAAGAAAAGCTATATTCATGCCATTGCAGTTGTGAAAATAAATAAAATACATTGGAAAAATTATATTTGATTATATGACAAAATATTTCTTGAAAATTCTTTTAGTTAACATTTAGGAGACAGAACACTTGATTTTTCCCCGAGGGATATACTCTTAAATACAGAAATAATGAATTACAATGGTGGGATTGGATGATAAGTCTGAAATAACATTTTTACTTAATAAAACTAGTAATATTTGGCATATATATTGAGCAGAGCACAATTTTAATATTATATCATCAAAATTAGGTCATGAAGGAAAAGAAATAATAAATTAGAAGATGGTAGTACTGACATGATAGTGAAGAAATAAAAGGAAAAGGTTGTTCTTGATGAAAAATGAAGTCTAAGACCCTTTACTTAGGGCAATGCTTAGAGAAAAGTGGTTAGGCATGACATGGGCCAGGTTTCCTGGATTCACTTACATGCAGAGGTCTTTTTGTATGGAGAAGGTCCCAGGAAGCTTAACTATCTGTGGGACAGGACATACAGAGAAATCCATGGGTTTGATCCTGTTGCAACCCCCAGATTTATGAAGATAAGCTGAATGTCAGTAACGCAGTATGGATAAATGTTACTAACAACTTGGAATGGGATTTACTGCTCTGAAATAAATGACTCCTTGTGTTAATGCTATAATTTATACAAATAATATGCTATGCCATTATAATATATATAGAGATTTAATAAAATATATATTAAGATTTTACCCTCTTTCTTTTTTGCTATTTAAAACAATTTAATCCTACCTTCACAGATTTTGTACTGGAATATTTAAATATTTGATATTTTAAGAGTATGAAAATAAAACTAGCATTTGTATAGAAAACAACAAGTATGGTACTTTTTCAGAATTTAAATAAATAACATTTTAAAAGATTTCAAAGCATTAATTAGCTTGAGTGGTGAATTTACCCTGTGTAGAATTGCTTTATTCTATTTGGAGTTGAACAAATAACAATTTTTATAATAAAAATATAACATAACATCTTGACTCATAAAAACAATCTGACGAGTGTATTAATTAATCATAATCATGTTTTGAGGGGTCATTAATAACCTTAATTCATGGAGGTTTAATTAAAAGGAGGAAAGAAAAGATTTTGAGAGATTCAGCTCATCAAATTGCTTGAGATTGGCATATTAATAAACACAAAACTATACACAAAATCAAGTAATAAATACATATTGATAAATAAGCGCACCAAAGTTAAAGAAAGTTAGAGCATATATGATAGGATTAGATTTATAAAAATCATTTGAAAGCACTTTACATTTATATATTAGACAGAGATAAAGTTGAATAATATGTCAGGAGAAATCTTGATACTAGGGTTCGAGATTAGTTTGACTAGTTTTACTTTCAGGTTGCATTATGAAAATAGTGAGTTATCTTGCACAATTATACGAGTCCATTTTAAAAAGTCCAACTAATGCACGGCAGTTCAGGGATCCATGCGAGTTCTTATGTGACAGCAAACTTCTACTCAGCATTTCAAAGTTTTTAGGTCAGGCTTTTCTTTCATTCTAAAGCAGCAGGATGGTATGGCAGCTTAAGACAACCTCACCAAGGTTGGGAAGAGTGATTGGCTTTCTACTCGATCATCATTTTAAGTTTCACACCAGTGTGGATTATGTTAACACAGTTTTTTTAATAGTAGCTAACCTTTGGGGTTTAAAATTAGACCGTTTTATATCCCACTCAGGTATTTGTGGAATGCTTTTAACTTTTTATTTCTAGCTCAAAATCTAATCTTTGATCTAACAAAATCTTATATTTAATTTATCCATAGAACAATCTTTATATAATGCTCCAAAAATATATTCAAATCTATTTTTAGATTGGAAATAGATTTGACAAAAATGTTTAGAACAAAAGTGCAATCCATTAGTCTTATTTTCCATTTTATTTTCAGTAAAAACCTTAATTAAATTTTTTCCCCCAAGATTAGAATAATATTATACTTCCCCCCCTTTTAATTATTTTTGGACAATTAACAGTTGCATCTTCCATCTTGGATTTTACAAAAATATACAGTTTGATTAAAAAATATAATTTAAAAAGAAAAAGTTTTATAAACGACATGTTATAAATTTTTTATAAAATTAATATTTTGTTAGTATGTTTGCTCCTGTAATATATATATATATATCAGTTGCACCTATGTATTTTAGTGTGAAGAAAAAGAAAGAATTAATAATAATAATAAAAAATATTGAAAAGCTAAAATTTATAATGTTTAGCCGTGCTTCTCAGACATATATACATGAAATATATATACACCTGGGTCTCTTTTTACGTGGACTTATTTAACATGATTTTGAAGTTACACGATTTGTGTTTGACCGGAAGTCGAACTCCGATATTGCACTATTACTTTAAATAATAAATTTGCCGCACTTACATTATATTGAAAGTAATAGCACATTATTGGAATTCGACTTTCAACTTAGTAATTTCAATATTTTTAGTGCTTTATAATAGTAAGATTTTATGCAATAATGAAATTAAAATCATGATTTCCACATTTTATGTATACACACATTAAATTTTACAAGATTATAATGTAAATTTGTTCAAACATTGTGCGTGTTAATTTTGCATTTTAAATCACATTTTGTTTTTGCTTTTTAAAAAAGAACGTAATCAATTATTAATCATTTAGTGTCCACAAGTTTATTTTTAAAAGGTCAGTAATAGCAGCGGGCACAATTAAATTTGACAATTAAAAATTAAAATCTGATTTTTAATTGTAATTAACAATTTAAAAATTACTTATGGCGACTTGAAATAATGTGATGTGAAATTTGATTTTTAAATGGAATTGAAAATTAAAGACAAAAATAAGAATTTAATTTTTAGTTGTTAGTTTCATAAACAATTAATAAAATCATCATCTCAAAGATTAATTACTAATTACGTTGTCACCAGAAAACCATTGACACAACATGAGTGTGAAGTTGGCGCTAGTTGTTTGCAAACGAACATGTTTTTGGCAAATAGCTATAATAATTAAAATGTGTATAAAAAATGTAAATTACTGTACTGTAAATTATGCATAAAATAATATTATTTTGAATAAAGTTAAATATTATAGTTAAAAAAAGTTTGTCTTGTATCATTTTTTTTCAAATTTGAAAATTTTTATTAGTCATATTTTATTTTCTTATTTTTTTTGCGTGAATTTTAAAGTAATTTTACATTGGTGCTTGCTTTTATGCGAATTTTGAAAAATCACAGACTGCATCCCCCCTTTTTCAATGTAAGTTACGTCTATTTTTGCGCGATTTCGTTTGTGCGTGTTTTCTGAGGAACCTATCTATCACGTAAAATGAGATCCAGGTGTACATAATTAAAGGATTGGGGTGGGACCTAAGGTTTCGATTTAGGTTAGTAGATAATGAATGGATAGAACCATGAAGCTCAATCTTGGGCTAAGATTGACTGCTTCAATATAAATCATATTATTGATTTTGCTAATTTAATTATATACAATGGGCATAATGGCAGCATTTTTGAGCTCAGTTAAAACTTAAAAAAAAAGGCTTATTGTATAGATTTTAGATACATTTTATTTAATTTAAAGAATCTCAATTTTCTTTTAAAATTTTGAAAATACATTTAAGTTATTTACTATAGCTAATGTTTTATTCTAATGTAAAAATGTGATATTTTGAGCAATACATTCTTTGAATGATTTATTCTATGGAAAAATTCTTTAGTATATAAAGACACTCAATCATACAATATTCTATGCAAAAATACTTTATATGAAGACAATCAGTCATACACTATGTATTTGGACTAAAACAAAGTACTTATAAATTAATTAACAATAATCAAATAATTAACTATACTAATAACTGAAAGGACAAACATGAATTGGGTTATGCCACAATGTTTTACAAACACATAAAAAATATTGTGATAATTTCGATGTGTGTGCCTCAATCAGGTCTCTGGCAATACTAAGGATTCCTTTCAACAAATCTTTGTGATACTTATCATGTGAACTACAATAAGAGAAATGACAATGCCACAAATATAAAGGATGTTCTGGGAACCTCTTATTTTGGGTATGTAAACAAAATTTGTCTGTATATGTTGTCTTATTAGTGTTACCATTATTTAATAAAAAACATCAGAGGAAGTATAAAATAAAAGAAGCATAACATGGCGTATTACTTATTTTTTTGATTCTATTAGTTAATATTCCAGTTGTATTCAATTAAGTAATTATTCTAATTTCAATATTTAAGTTCAACATTTATTTTAAAGTTCAGAAAATGATATTCATATTAGAGATTTAGATGTAAATTCTTACATATTCTTCTTTCACAAATTGAATGTGTTTATATATATATATATTACCAGATACTTGATTCCTCTTTTAATCATGGAGGGCGATACCAGATTACTGAGAAATTCAAGGAGAAATGGGATGGTCAAGTTTTCATTTGAGAGATGCAAAAAGTAAAATGAAAATGTTTGGTAGATTGCAGTTTATGAATAATAAAAGAATAGCTAAAATAGTATTTAATTGGGTTATGAATAGAGGGCAGGTAACAAGATGGGTGAGAAAGGTAATGCGGTATGCAAAAGATTTGGATAAAGAATTTATATCAGTATATTTGTACAAAAGATGGAATGATTGTGTTAAGAGGATTGTTGAGTGTGGTAGTAGTAAGGAATGGGATAAAAGAATAGATTTATTAATAAAGAATAGGGAGTTAGAGAGATGGAGAAATATTATGGAGAGTAAAAAGAGTTTAAATATGTATAGAAATAAACAGAATAATAGTAAGGAAAGTAGTTTATTATTTATGGCTCGAACAGGATCTTTAGCTACAAGAGAATATACATGTAAATGGAAAAAAATGGGTGATTTATTTTGTAAATTATGTAAGGAAGGAATATAAATCATTAGGCATTTGTTAATTGAATGTAAATGCTTGAAAACCGAAAGGGTACATATAATGAAGTTTTGGAAGAATAAATATGAAAAAAGTGATTATACAGAAAGTGAATTATTGGTTTTTATGCTGGGTTTGGGAGAAGATAAAAGGGATTTAGATATAAAGGTTATAGAGTTGACAAAGATTATGTTGTGGAAATGGGATGGAGCAGAATATGGGAAAATTTAGAGTGGGGAATGGAAAATAAAGTGGCTAACAGGTTTATCTGGGCATAATTGCTGAGATATTCTTGACTTCGTTTAAGGAGAAGTCACAATACATCACATCACATCTTGACTTCATTTAAGAAGAAGCTACAGTACATTGCATCACATGGAAAATTTGTTCACCATGATCAAAAGTGGATGGTGATGATGGTTTTTGCCGACTAGACTCAAGGAGAAGTAAGAAATCTTAAATATTGTGCAGACAATTGAGAAAACAAAAGCACTAAGACAAATGTCAGCCAAATTAAGTTTAAATAATTTTTAACGTTTTATTAAGAGAAATATAAAAATTTAAAGTATTGCTTTACACACAATAAATACGGTTTTGTCTGGTGTGTACTAACAAAAACTAAACAGCAATGCACTGGCAGACAGTCTAATTTACTAATAAAGAATTAAAAGGAGGGAAGAATTTCTTCAACTGGCGATTCACCTAAACAATTCAAGTTTCCTTTTTAAAAATTTTAAAATGAAAAGTAAGGAAATGTTCTTGCATGAATGAACAAACAAGCATGGGCGAGTGCGCACTAGCTTATTGACTAATGATGTTGTAATGTCTGCAGAACTACTGCATGGATAAATCATGTTTAAGATCTCCATGGTTGATTACAAGGCAAGAACACAACAAATAGTAAATGAATATGATGGAGTAGAATTATAAAATGAGAGAAAACTTAAATCTCCAGTTTAACGAAATAAGAAACTTAGAAAATACCCCAGTGTAAATGATTTAAAATGGAGGAAACATTAAATATCTGATTTAAGGAAAAGTGACCTTTAAAACTGGGGAATCACCAACTAAATGATTTGCCAAAACTAAGCTGAGAAGAATAATTAAAGAGTCTCAAAAGGAGACGGGCAAGTAATTAGAAAACCAGTTATGTCTGCCCAAGCATTTCACAAGAAAGTGAAATAATTAGAATTACAAATACTTTTACAAACTAAATTTTCAGTGCACACTCTGACAAATAAATTTAAAGCAAAGAAAATAAAAGAGCAAATAAATCTAGGAAACAAAATACTAAAGTTTGACCTAGATTTTTATAAGTTAATTTATCGGAGAGTGCATATGAGCATTAATACGTTAAATACCCAGGCAGACAAGTTCATTTCTCACCTAACATAAGAAGGGCTTATATCCTCCTGTTAGCGGTTCACCTAAACCAATTCCATTTTTTCTATAGAGATTTAGAAAGATTGATGCATGTGGAGAACCAACAGAACAGCACAGACGAGCTTTTATTATCCCGGAAAAGAAACATCGGAACTAAGAATGTTATAATTCTGCAAAACACTCATGATCAGGTATGTTTAAACCAGCCAAGGTTAGTCTCACAAAAGAAAAGGGAAGATTACAGACTATGTAATCTGAACTGTAGAAAAATAAAATCTCTCCCAATAAAAACAGAACAATATACTCAATAAACTGCCAGCCAAAAGATCAGTGGTCTGCAGAAAATGCAAAACAAGTTTGATTAAGTTTAATGACAAATAAAACAAACAAAAAGGACAGGGGAGTAAAAGAAAACTACTAAGATCTGTCTGAGTATTTATCAAGGGTTAATCATAGAACATAGAAAACATTAAGCACATAAAATATCACTCACCATACACTCTCAACTAATATTGCAAACAAACTTAGAATCTTAAAATTAAGATTCCAAGACACACTACAAAATACAATGAAAAGCAAATACAGATAATAAATAGATTAAATAATTATTAAAACTACAGATTTATTTTTAGATTGATCAGAGATTTAATTAAAAGAATTTACCCTAGAAAGAATAAGAAAAATGTTACCATACAGTGAAACAGAGTTCACATAATTTTTCAAAAGATTGCACACTTTTATTTTTAAGTTGATTTTTCAGGTGTCTTCTCTTCAAGGTGGAAAGTGTAGAGGCATATTTTGGAATCCTGTTTACTTTAGACCTTCATGGCATGATAAAAGTACAGTGTGGAATCAGATGTCCATCCTTAGTTCAATTACCAAGGCATGTTGTAGGTTAACATACATATAGTAGTGAATTTTGACATCTTGGGACAGCAAATTTTTAAAATAAATTAAATGTCTGAACTGCCAACCCCATACGAATTTCAGCAAATTAATATAACTGCGAATAGTGTAATTATAAGATGCTGAATGAAACACGGAGAAACTGAATTAGCTTAGACAAGCCAAGAATAATTCCTAATGTTTGAAATTTTTGGAGTTATTTATACTCTCTCCAATCTTAATCTCCTGCTCAAACCTAATTAAGAATTCTAACCAGGGATTAACTTCTAATAAAAAACAATACAAAATTAAATCCCGGCTTTTAAAATCAAACTAAAATGATTAAAATAAATGAAACATGAATGCAATTAAAAAGTTTGCTTGCTTTTAATTAATTTGCTAAAAAAAAGTAAAAACAAGCAGTAAAAGAAAATGTTTTAGAAATCAATTTTGTAAAAAAAAAATAGAATGAGAAATTTGCAACCTAAACGATAATGTGTGTTAATACACATACAACTTTTAAATAATGTTTTTTTAACATTAAAAATTTAAAGAAAATAAAAGGGTTTTATTTTTGGCAATGAAACTATTGAATCGGATAGAGCATTCGGTTCAATATATATATACTAGCATTATATATATATATATACTAGCATTATACTTTACTATAAATTATAACAATATAAGTGTGATATGAAAGTAGATGAACAGTGATACTTATATATTAGACCTGATGCCTGTGTTTGCTATGGCAGAATACCATACCTTTCTCCAGTGTGGGGGAGAATGTTTGCAATGGGGATTGCCGTATTAAAAAGTCACCACTATGGCCTTCTACCATTACAAACACCCTCTGCCTACTGGAGAAAGTTACCACATTCTGCTGTTGCAAGCACATGCAACAGGTCCAAGACATAAGTACCAGAATGACAGACTACTTACTTTTAATTCATTTAAAATATCTATATATCTACACTGAAGAAAATAGCTTATCAAATAATTTTTATGTGTTTAATGAAAAATGAATAATGAGACAACACTTAGACATACATTTGAGACAAATAATATTTTTAATCAAATAAAACAATAATGAATGCAGGATTAACTATGTTGGATTTGAAATTATATATTTAGTTTATAATTTTTATGCACATTGTTAAAATCCAAATACAAAATTATTTAATATTAATAGTATTCACTTATATAATAATAAGTTTAGTTATAAATGTTGGTAATAATTATTAGAGGATTAACTGAAAGATGGAATAACTTTGATCTTTTATTATTCCTAGAATTTCAACATTATATACTTTTATTTCAATTAAATAGTAAAAACATTAATAAGAATGTGCAGCCATGTATGTGTCCAAAAGAGATTGGTATTTTGAATTCTTTTTTAATAGTTACTTCAGTACAAAGTATTCAAATTATATTTTCTATAAGTTTATTTATTGTCTTCTCTATTCATCAATTTCTTATTTGATACTATTTTTTAAATTTGACATTAAATATTCTTTCATCCAACTCAAATACGTCAAACTTAAAAAAATATCAATAATAATATCTGTCTTAATGAAAGGAAATTTAATAATAATACATGCATTAATTAACATGAAACAGATTTTTATTTTTAATAACATAATTTGCTATAGAGAATATAACATTTTTTTATAATTCTCTTAACAAATTAAGTATGTAAATTACCTTATCAAACATTTAAAAATAAATATTAAAAGTAAACATGTTTTTTCTTTAAGTTTGTAAATAACACTTGCTTTTATAAGGATTTTTTTAACACTGAGGGATAATTATTTTCAAAAGCAGAATTATGTTCTAATAAAACAAATAAAAGATTTTTTTAAACTAGCTACTTTATCATATTTCAATTTTGCAAAAACGGTATTTGATATTAACATATATTTTTTCTCTTCTTTTTTTATAATGATATATTATTTTCTTCAGTTAAGCTATTTAGTAGTAATATATTAATTATTCCATATATAAACAAATTTTTTTTTTTTGCATTTATATATATATATATATATGTAAGCAATAAATAATGTATTTGTCTCATTTATTGTTCTGAAGAAGACTGATAGATAATTGAAAATATAAGAAATAATGTAAGTGCAAGAAGTATAAAATGTTATACATTTAAAATCTTAAAGGATAAGTATTTAACAAAGTAAGCTTTAAATTTTTACTGTAAAACTGATTAATAAAATAATTTATATTTCACTTTCTAGCCAATATAATGCTCACAGTCATTATGAGAACCACTAGCAATCAAGCAATCTCCATCTTTAATAAAATATGAACAAACTTATTTTGATTAAATGAAAATGCCCAAATTATTTAAAGCTAAATGAATATGATACAATGTTATATTAGTTTTATTTTTTTGTCATAAATAAATCTTTTTAATATATAACAATGAAGTAATGAAGAAAAAGTAGATTTTTATTGCTTTGATTTTATGATAATCTTTTGTAAATTGATAACAGTGTGAATAAATTGGTTATGATCTGATTATTAATTGTAATTGGGATAATTTGAACTCTTATTAATACAGCATTAAATAGAGCATATAGAAAACTCGGATCAACATTTTTAATAATGATCTTTTTACTTTATTCAAATCTGAACATTTGTTTGGTTTATCCTATGTTTTGATGAGCTAGATCATTATTGCATCTATAGAAGGATATTTAAGGAATTGGAAAACTGCACTAATGAATTTTGGGTGATGCTTGGTGTGAGAGTTTTTCTTTCTTTATATACAGTTTTGTATTTATTTTTTATACAATATACCTGGCTCTCGTTTTATGCGGATTATTTTAATGCGATTTTGAAATTATGCGATTCATGTTACTTCTTAATTAATATCTTTCATATTTCATTATATTTATTAGATATCAAGAAATTTAAATTATTAATAACTTATTTTGACTTGAAATACTTTTTTTTAAAAAATATAATGTTATATTAGCAGCTAACGTGAATATGGCCTGAAGCTGTATTTAGAATCTTAGCTTCTATGTAAATAACCTACTTATACTAATGAGTAAATAATAATAGTAGATTTATACTTATGTATAAAAATATCACAATAAATATTCAAAAATTTTAAGCTTTTAAAACGTATTTTGTTAGATATAACAGAAATAAAAAATTTTTTAGATTGTTAAAATAAATAATGAAGATTTTATTGATTTTTTTAAACTGAAAATAATCTTTCTAATGATAATCTTTTTGTTTTGATTGCGATCTCATTTTTTTAATATAGAAACAGAAAACCATTAACACAACACAAGACTGAAAGTGGTGCTAGTTGTACATCACATCACAAATCTGATTTCTTACCAGTTCACAAACAAAAGCATATTGTCAAATAGCGATAATGATTAAAATATGTATGAAAAATGTAAAATTAAATACTGTAGTTATTAAAAAAAGTTTGTCTTATAATATTTGAAATTTTTTATTAGTCATACTTTATCTCCTTATTTTTTTAATGCAAATTTTAAAGTAATTTTTCCTTGTTGCTTTGCTTTTATTCAATTTCCGAAAATTACTGGAACATATCCCCCATTTTTCAAGGTAAGTTAAGTCTCTATTTTTGTGCGATTTATTTTGTACGCGTTTTCTGAGGAACCTATCTACTGCATAAAATGAGACCCAGGTGTATATTTAAAATACTTTCAAGTCATCATTATTCAGCATAGGAATATTTCATTTAAATTGATATATAGAACTGTTATTTTAACCAATTTATTGTGTAGATAAGATATCCTTTTTTGAGGTAATTTAAAGGCATTAGATATTCAATAATATTCAAAAAAATATGATGATACTATTATACCACCAGTTGGTATATTGTTTAATTTACTTGATATGATGCTGTTTAATCTACTATTGTTTAAATCCTTCTTCATTGGATTAGGAGTGAATGGTAACACTTTAAAAACATATTTTACATTAAAATCACTTTCATGAAAGAAACTTCCCATCATTTTATATAGATTATCTCACAAGGTGCATTATCCATTGCCTTATTTTAGAAGTTAAAGCTGAGGATTGAACAGAGTCTGAGAACTATAATTAGACTGAATGTTTAAATTTTTCAAAAAATTAATTTTATTGCATATGTTAAAAGGCGGCACAGCACGATATCAAATAAATAGGTTATGTCAGCTGGTCCCCAACTTTTTTGAACTTAAGAGCACATTCTATAATACTGACCAGGTGGCAGGCACCATTTATTTTTTCAATGTTAATTTATAGTTGGATATTGTTAATAATATACATAATGTACAAAAAAATATTTATTTCAAAAATAAAATTTTAACATTTGATTACAATATAATACAATAATTTATAAGAAATTTTAAAAATTAAATTTATTTGTATCAGATAAATATTTTTTTTATCGTGTTCGGATAGCGGCAGGCACACGTAAAATGGTCTGCGGCACCATGGTGCCCACACATGGTGCCCGCAGGCACAGGGTTGGGGACCCCTGGGTTATGTCCAGCTTATAATGAATATTTATATATATGTTTTATAAATTGGTTTATATAATCGTTTTTAATTTTTCTCCGCTTTTTTTCCTGCAGTTATAATGATTATACTCATTTATGAGTGTCTGCTAATGATGATGATGATGATGATGTGCGTATATGACATCCATTTATGTATAAAGTGTATGAGAGTTTCAATTTGAAATCTAAATGTTTTGAGACTCTATTATTTTACTTTATTTTTGAGATTTATTATTAAAATAAGTAAGTATTGAATACAATGAATTCTATCTTTTATTTACTAATTACACTAAGTTATTGATAAAAAGTAAATGCTTTTTTGGCCTATATTTTTATAAAATTTTTTATAGGGCTCAAGAAAATCTTAAAAAATTATTGAATCTAAATAATGTTTACTTATTTTGCAAGCTGAACAGGTTGACTGTATGGTTAATATTATCATGTCTCTATCAAGCAGGTGGTGTTCTTTCATATTTTACCCCCTTTTATTTTTTTTCACCTCTTTAAAATGTAATATCAGTTAGAGGAGATATTTTCCTTTACTTGTCTAAGCAGGTGTTAAACTGAGTGTGGTCAACCTTCCCTCCCTCCTTTTATCTCCTTTAAAAAAGTTAAGAATGGTAGTAGACAAATTTTACATATTAAATAGCCAATGGCCAGAAGGCTGATTTATGATATCATCATGATAGCTATAGCAATATCATGTGGGTTATTGCCATTTTTTAAAAACCATTGGTATGCTTGCTATTCAGACAGAAACCTTTTCCTTAAGCATTGGTTTTTTTTTTAAGGGGGTAGGTGAAAAATCTATTGCTCTGAGGCATCCCTTTAAATTAAATCAGAGAATTAAAATAACTTCGATAATAAATTATTTGCATTAGAAAGTTTAAAATGCATTAACAATAATTGTTTTTTACTTACATTTATGTCTGTTGATCTTTAATTCATAAATCTATTTATATTTCATCTAATTTAGACTATATGTAAATTACAATTTTTATATAAATTTGTATATAATCCGCCCAGCACCATTATATAGTGTATATAAATGCACTGTGTAATATTTTCTGTTAGCAGTCTTTTTAAATATTTATCAACATTGTTAATTTGTCGTCGTCCCCCTCACCCCAGTATATATATATATCTGTGGATGGCTTGTGTGACCAAGTCGAAACGTCAGTATATTGATATTAAAAGTTTTTAACACGGATGAACCCGCAAAATATGTATTTTATATATATATAATGAATCTTATTAAACAATATAAATAATAAACTGATACATATGCATCATCTAACAATTCATGAAGATATAAATATCGACTTAAATGAATATATAATCACATATGCAGAGTGAAAATATAATAT
Source organism: Epiperipatus broadwayi (assembly GCA_028023455.1). NCBI lineage: Eukaryota > Metazoa > Onychophora > Udeonychophora > Euonychophora > Peripatidae > Epiperipatus > Epiperipatus broadwayi. The sequence continues at coordinate 6,483,708 of JAQFVV010000056.1, read as the reverse complement.
CTTGCCAGAGCTATTAGTCAGTTTGTCTTTGATATACGTAGTGCAGAGGTAGAATGGCGAATTTAGAGCTTAAGATCTCAGTCCCTGTTACTTTCAGTGCTCAAAATTTTTTGTGAACATCGAAGCAATTGAATATCCGTTTATTGTATTTATTGATATGTATAACAAATTAAAATTTGATTCTATACGCATTGTATGTAGCAATTAAATATTCATTTATTTTTATATACATGTGTATGTGTGTTAAAATAAAGATTTTCTCATGGGCAAGAGATGTAAAAACAGTTGTCAGGTGTTACTTAAATCTTATTTTATAGCCATTAGTATATCAGCGTCAGCATCTTCTGAATAGTATCGATAGCCATTTCTCTATTTAGGGTTGATTAGGTTGGATGGGGGCGGGGGGTATGTTTGATTTGGCATTTTGTTTTTGTTGAATTTCATTGACAGTTTTTATAATATTTTCTTCACTATTAATGATGTAAGGGCTCATTAAAATTTATAATGCAGTTCTAAAGTAAATCATGTTAAAAGAGCAATGAGCAAACACAAACTCCCACCAATAATGATTGAGAGTTATTATTTTGTTGTATTGTATTACTCTGCTTTTCGGCTGAGAATTTAACACACCAAGTGTTAAACTTGTCATTTCATCATATTTATTGGCATAGGTTTTTATAATTTTAGGAGTGTGTTGGTATGTTCCATCTTGAATAGGATTTTAATGTTAGCAAAATTTATATTGTGATCAGTATCCAAATCTTGTAAAATGAGTGAATGCATGTGGATATGATTGTCTTTTCAATGCATTAATATGCTTATTTTTTATAGTATTGATGCAATATTCATGCCCATAAAAAATGTATATCTTGTTATATAGTATCTATATTTCTCTATCATACAATAAGTTTGGCAAAATGACAGGGTTATATACAATTATTTTTTTTATATTGATATTTTTTAACTTTTGTGCTTGTTAAATGCAGGAAATCATACTAGAGTTTTCACTGGACTGTATGCATCCTTCTATTTAAATGCCATCATGATATTTAAGCCTGTCCATTTTTCCAATCTTATAAATATTCAAATCACATTGGCTGATGACATATGTGAATGTTTTCAACATTGATTATGAAATCAAGTTTTTTATAGATTGCAGTCAAAACACTAAAAACATTCTGTAGATTATTTATTGGATAGCATGCTATATATTTAACAGGCATAAATATGTTCTTTTTTTTATTTTAATGAATTTAAATTAACTTTGCTATCAAACTACATACAATGATCTGTATGATATCTGATATTTATTTTCCAGGAATTATGCTTTTCAATCATAAAATATATTTTGAATAAAAGTTTTTTTTTTTCAACTTGTTAATGTGGCATGTAAATATATCATTAGAATTATTAAAATATTTGCTTGTGGAGTGCATACCAATTGTTTCTTAATAAAAATAAAACTTGCAACCTGTACTTACTCATAAGCATATTATTTATATATATTGTGACCAGTTGGATTACATGGCACAGCAAGATAATTGTGTGTGTGTGCACATATATATAAAATAAAGAAAAAGTAGAAATAAACACAGACAAAAATTTTTGTAGATATTTTTTTTTTTTTACATTTTCTGGAATAAAATAAGCCTATTAAAAGTTAACTTTGAATTTAAAACAAAATTTTATTACAAATTAAAATATTTAAATAGGTCTAAATAAATTAATATTGTATACTGATTTTGAATTTAAAATGAAGCATGGTTGATTTTTTTTTTGTTATTAATGCTTATATACATTTCTTTATCTATTTTTAAAAATCTTTGATAAGATTTCCAAATGTAGCTTTTTAATTAAAAGTGCTTTTGGAGGATTAAAATTGTTGCCAATCAAGAGAGATAAAAAAGAAACCCACAGCTTTAAATTAGTGTTATTGTCACTTCAGCAATCCAAGAGTATAAAAGATTTGGATAAAAATATTATTTTAGTTTGGCTAAAATATTTTATGAAGTAGTTAGCTGCAGTAGTGGTAGCTGTAGCAAAATAGCCAGTTGCAAGATTCTGGTTTAACTTTTTGAGGAGCAATTGGCTAGAAGTTTTGCTGTAGTTTGCAGTACTGCTGAAGTTGGTTTTCTAGAGTTAGAGAATGAACATGAAATAATTGAAGGTAGGACAGTAGATCCAGGAGTTTCTACTATTTTCATTCACAGGAGTTTTGATTTACATGAAGCTGGGTCACTTCTGAATCATTAAATTGAACACAGGATAAAATAGCTTGCTGGCCTGAAGCTTACCAAATCATAGTCTAAGTGGAACCAACTATAGAACAACAATTACATGGACTGATCTCCATCAAGAGAAACCACCAGTTTCTGAAGAAGTAATTATATGTATGCTGATGTGCGTAAATGCAGAGAAGCATAGATAAATATATATATATATATATCAGATGAGTTAGTTTAAATCCTTAAAATGACTTAAATTTATAACTTAACTTAAATAATATTTTAATTTGCGGAGCACAGATAGTTGAAAATTTTAATAAATTGAGATACTGCCAAATCTCTAGTGCCCACTATAATACTTATCTGATAGCCAATCAGATGTCATAGATAGCTGTCCAAATGACATCCAAACCTAAACACCCAACAAAGATTTTAGGCTTGGATGTCATTTGGACAGCTATCTATGACATCTGATTGGCTGTCAGATAAGTATTATGGCAGGCGCTAGTGATTTGGCAGTATCTCAATTTATTTCAATTTTCAACTATCTGTGCTTTGCAAATTAAAATATTATTTACGTACTTTACTGCTTGTTATGTATTCTAAAAACTACTATGTAGTAAATCATAGGATTTTGCATTGTATGTTTATGATTTAGACTCAGTGAATTAATTGTGAAGATATTTAAAGCTTCAAGCTTTCAAACCTAAATACTTACGACTGGCTTAGATATATAGAAAGAAAAGTAGTGAAAAGGGTGGCCGCCCTTTTCTTGTAAAATCTTTGTTGTGTGTTTAGGTTTGGATGTCATTTGGACAGCTATCTATGACATCTGATTGGCTGTTAGATAAGTATATAGTGGGCGCTAGAGATTTACCAGTATCTCAATTTATTTCAACTTAAGTTAAAGTAAAACAAATGAGTAATTTTCTTAAGTCTCACATCTAAAAGAGGGGACATAGATGGTTATATATATATATATTGTATAGAAGTTACTAATATTCCTTAAAAAGGCATTAAAAAAACCTTATAATTAAAAGTCAACCTGTGATTGTATAGAGGGAATTATTTTAAAATTTATATTTTAGAAGAAAAAATTTTTTCCAGAAAATCTTTTAGACTATAAAAGAAAAAGTAACATTTTAAAATGCCTTGATAATTAATCAATCAAAACAATTACCAGTTGAAAATTGAGTTCATTTTTTTTAAAAGAAAACAACAAAATTGTAATCATGAAAATATAATATTATTACTGTAACAAATTAAAACGTGATATAGATGTCAGTGGGTGCCTGCCATTCAACATACACTCACTCACATATATGTAATTTTTTAATCATTTATAATATTTTTTATACAACTGAAAAGTTTAATCATGTATTTATTATGTTGTGACCATTGAAATATAGTCATCAAATATACTACAATATATGTGCATCTATATATATATATAAAATGCATGTCAAATAGACATATTTAGGTAAAAATTAATGTAATTCTATAAGTTTGATAAACTCAAATATGTTATGTAAATAAATTAATATATTCCACTGATAAGCATATATATATATATATATATGCAGTTCAAGTAAACTTAGCATAGTTATTTGTATTATTAAAAATATAAGTTAGAAAGTTTAATCATGTATTATTGTAGGACAATTTAAATATGTTCATTTCTTAATTGTACTGCACTCTGTGTGCATATATATGTTTATCAATGAGTGTCAAATAGAACATATGTAAAATTTTAGTCATTTTAAAATTTTATTAGATGTCAATTGAAATGTATTTCTTGTATATTATAAAATGCACATCTGTGTGGATATATATTGTAATGGTCAGATTAGTACATGCACGCAACAAAATCCAGAGTTTTGGCAAATTACTCCAAAGCTGATCTAGATGAGAGGTTGAGACCTTGAATCAGATTGCACCTGAGTTTTTCCACCAATACTCCATGACTTATTAACCTATGAATGACATATATGAGGCTACCCTCAGAGTTTCTTAATTCAGATGCTGGCAGTAGCAAAGGGTGGAGCAAGAGACTCAGGGAATATTAACTAAATTTACTAATAATTTAACTAAACACACACATCCATTGCTGGTTAGACTATGCATATATTAATAACTAGTACTAAATTAGAGTAGATTTGGATAAGATTTCATAATGAATTACGAATAACACACTAAACATTTATAAATTTAAAATATTTAATTGTGAAAATATAAGATAAATAATATAAAATACAAAAATTGCATCAGGATAGCAATGATGAGCAAGTTAATGTCAGAATCTCATCTGTTGCACTATAGTTTAAAAGAGTTTATTACAAATTTATTAATCTACAATCTATTCATGCCTTAATTTTATTATGCCCTCCCTATTAGGTTTGCAATGGTTAAGTCGGTGCAAGAGTAATGATTTATTACCATAACATTTAATAAAAGATCATTTAACAATACATGAGTTGCAATAGGCTCTCTATGCAGATTATATACATAACTAGATTACAGATTCAGATCAATGCTGAACTATTTTTAACACTATGGAAGGGTTAACTGGAGCTTTGTAACATGACTTCAGATACTATGGTGTTATATATACATATATATTACTAGAAAGATACTCAGGATTCAATACCAAGTACTTGGTTCCCATGGACCATATGACTTGCTGTGAATAAATTGAACATATAGTTCGGTGATCGGAGCAGCTTATAAAACAATCTGGACCCTTGTGTTCCAGTTCTAAAGAAGAGCTTTCCAAACTAAGTATATGTGATGGCCTTTAAAACCAAATGCCCATTCATATAAGAAACACACAGCAAGGTGTAAATGCACACACACTCACGATGCTAAATATAATATTAATTAATAACTTAGGGTATGCAAAATTCTATAGATTTATTCCGTGAAACTACCATATGTCAGTTCATAATTAGCATTCTTAAAACATGCTAAAAAGCGATACTTAGGGTAATCTAATTTATTGACCAATCTGCATAGTTTATACCATAACTTAAAAGAGGGCTAAAGCATATCTGAGAGTTAAGCAATACATATAATATCCTTTATAACTTATTCTTGCATTTATTAACTAATTACTTTATTAACATGCAAACCTAATTCTGACAACAATAATAATAATAAGCTAAACATAATCACATAACAAATATATTTAGTTTTTTAGAGCAGAGTTTTATGTGTGTGTGTTAAAGAGGGAAGTTACTGAATTATGAGACAGCCTCTAGTCATCTTGCCCTCAAATTTTATTCATAGAGTCAATCTTCGTTCTGAACTGGACATAGCATTAATTATAAAATAAACACATAAAACAAATAAGAAAGGCATGACCACAGATTAGCAAGTAATAGAATAATAACTGAATAAGTTATTTAACAAACATTAGAATTTTAGAATTTAATTTGAGAAATCGGCAAGTTTACAGGTATTATTTTATCAGAATTGTAAATTATTCTTTATAGATTTAAATCAGCTTAAATTATTACAATTTAGAAGTTTGCGCACTTTATAGATTAGTAGCTAGCTTAACTTTTGGATAATTTATTAGAATTATTTTTAAAGAGCTCTGCGGGAAAAATTGTTACCACAGTTTTGCTGAGGCTTCTCTGTGACTATCGCAACATCATTTTCAGCTGGGTTGATCCCTTCACAATGTCTTAGCAGTCTACTGGTCTCCCTGTTCCATCTCCACTGACCAATCTTTCGAAAGTACAGCTGGCAAATGGTATGGCCTTAACCACGAAGATCCATTTTTCAGTCAGTCATAATGACTGCAGCTATTACTATATCAAATTATAAAAAGTGAACCTCCTACTTAAATTTAAGGTTATTTATAGAAGAAAAATCAGTAACTTGAGTTCCCTGTTTACAACATTCTACAAAATTTTTATCAATAATTTAAAATCCATAAAAACGAAACCTTTGGTTATTTCTAGGCTAAAACAATATTAAACAGGTTACTCTTTGTTCTTAGTTTATATTTTTAAAATACATTTAAAATTTTAATGCGAAGTTTTGTTAATTGCTTACAGATGGTTTTCCAAGAATTTACAATTTTTTTTCTAAAAACAGATACCTTTTTTTAAAAAGAGTTTAGGTTCTGTAGACATTACTATATATATATATATATGAGAGTCTATCACAGGAATTGAAATTTATATATGAATGAATTTAAGTAAAGAGTTTTTTTACTGAGAATAATTGAAATTTATATTAACTTAAAAAAGTTGTAATGCTTTTTTATCTCTATTGCATTATGGCTTTTTTGCATATATATTTAGGTAGTTACACACATAAAATAATGTTCACACAACCCAATTTAATTATACCATTTTATTAATTTTAAATTTATAAACTGCATATACGTTATATGCATACAGACATTAATATATTAGATGTTCACACATATCCACACATGTAAATATGTGCTATTACGTATCAAAATAAATTATTATGAAATTATATATATGAACTGGAAGGGTTCAAACTGGGGGAAAGATACTACTATGGAACATAGGTGAAACAGGATGATGGCTAAATAATATTGTTTCAATATATGCATTTATATAAATTCATTAAGAGGCATTGTAAATCAATGTAATAACTTGAATATTGTAAATCATATATATGTAAATCACAATGTGATAATTTTATTATTGTATGTTTATCAAAATCAGAGAGTTTTAATTGTAGAGCCATATTTTCAAGATCTTAATACCTTTTTTTTATTATTGTTAATAAACATGTATTGAATTGTTAAAAATTGTATTGCATTATCTCTTTGTCACTGTAATAGTTATAGAGCTTATTTTCTCTGAGCTAGATTTGTGTATAACAGCTTAATATATGAATGGGGATTTATTTAGTGCTGAAGGGGAATTCCAGTATGACATTGTCATGGTATAGAACTAAGTTTATATTTTTAAAGTCCTTACACTACATTTTATTTAGTTTAGTCTATTAGGATTTAAGTTTATAGTTGGCCAGTACATTAATGGCACTAAGTGGTCAGATCATTGATGATGATCAGCATGTTTAATGTCCCAGCATTATTTATTTTTGATTATTATGTATTCTGATGACTGGGCACTTGTGAATCCAAATTAATGTTTAAATAATTGTCCAATCTGGCAAAGGTTCACTAGTCTGGTCTACAGAAGACCCATTTCAAATCCAGTCACAAGATTGACTCTTGATTCATATTACAAATCCAGCCACAAGATGTACTATTGATTTTATTTTAATGTATTTTGATTGTTAATCATTCATGATGATGAATATTACTTTTGAGTATTATTTATATTTACTTTTACTTATAATGCTGGTTGATTTAGTTTATTCTACTTATAGTTGCTCTAATGAGTAACTGTACTGATCTCACATGCTCTCTTTTAATAGATAAAATTGCTTATATATTTGGATGTTGAACATTACTTTAATATCTCTTATAATATCTTATCTTACTTATATTTTATATTAAGTCATTTTATTTGAAATATTGTTGACTTGGGGTTGATGATCATTTTTGTCATCATCCCACATCCAATCTCTCCATCCTGTAGCAATAAATGTAATAGTAACTTCCAGTTATTATTAACCTAACATACTTTTATCTCTAATGAAATTATTTATAAATATAAAATTTATTTGATTATTTTAATATGTATTTACATATATGCTATTTATATATACATGTGAACTTTAAATAATACATATCTTAATGTCAAGCTTTTGAGTAATTGCCAGATTTGAAGTTGAAAAATGAATAGTTTTGTATATATATATTTTATTAGTAGATCTTAATATTTATTGCTAACAATTAATATTTAAATTAGGTATGAAAATGAAACAAAACACGAGGAGATTCATTCTGTCTCTTGTTATTGAAGAGAAGAAAAGAAAATTATTTTTTTTTAAATAATTTTTTCTTTTATAAAAATATTCCTCTTTAATGTTGGAATTAAATATTAACGGTTCCAAATTAAGGTCAATGAATTAAAAATCTATGGATTAAAAGATTATAAGGAAAATATTTTTATTTTCTGTTAAATATAAAGAAAGAATAGCAATATAAAAGAAAAGAACATCTGTTTGAGTTTTTGGAAACTATATTATTTTAACACTTCATTTTTCTACACACATATATATATATAAATTTAAAATAATTATATATAAAAAAAAATCTTACAATGTGGAGTGAGTAGAATAATTTTGTATCGTAAAGGTTTCAAAACCAACTTACATGCTATTTTGAAATATTTGTTGTATAGAATGTCTAATAATAATAATAGAAAAATGGAGAATAAGAACATCAATCTTCGAAGGAAATATATTTCATCTTTTGTCAACTAAATCATTGGATAATATTAATGATTTATCAATTTAGGATAAATAATTGCTATACCAATGGATTAATATACTTTGCAAGAAAACTCCATTAGGATTATAAACTATGAACTTAAAGATCTATTCTTAACTCAGGAAAATAAGTTTTTCTTTATTTATTTATTAAGTGAGATTGCGCTTTATGCAAAAAAGTGAAGTTTGTCTAAATCTTATTACAAAGTTATATGGCTTAGCGCTTTCAGGGACTTTGAGTCTCCATAATCATAGCCTACTTTTAACTGAAATTTAGCTGTGGTTTATGTAAAATTTTATGCAAATTTTATAATAGCCATTTTCTGGAGATTGCAAAGCATGATTTTTTCCGGTTTATTGCATAAAGCACAATCTCACTTAATTACTAATCAAGGGTGAAGTAAAAACTATTATTTTATTTATTTATATATATTATAATAATATTTATATTATTTTAATATGTTTATTATTATTATTATTATTATTATTATTATTATTATTATTTCAAATTTGGCATCATTTCATTTTAAATAGGAATATCCAAATTTAATATTATAAACATAAATTGAAAGTTTGACATAATTTATCAAAATTAGATGAAGGATAAAAAAAGGTTATTATTTAACAGATATTTAAAATAGGATTATATTATATTTTCTATATAATATAATAAACATTTAATATATTTATTTTATTATAAATGCATATAATATATAAGTTATACAATTGTAAATAGTAATTATATGTATTAATAATTATAAAATATATGAATAAAGATTGTAAATAAATTAATAAGTTATTTAAATTATTAATTTTAAAATTTATAGATATTATTTTATATATCTGTTAATTTAAATTATATTCTTTACTTTTGAATAGTTTATTATAACATAGAATTTTATCATAGAGTATTAAATGGGAATATTATTTACTAATATTTTAAAATGGTAAAATTCATCCTTATTTATTTATTTATTAATATTTTATTTATATTTTACATTATATATTTTATTGTTTATTAAATATTGAGTTATTAACTTGATCTCTTTGTCTAATCATTAATAAATTATATTATATATATATATGTTAGTATTATAAATATCATATGAATATTAATTATTAGTTAATGCTTATATAAAGGCATATTAGATAATGATTTATTTTGAAATCATCCCTGAAAAGAACTAATTGCAAATTCTCCATGAGTTTGAATATCATGGCATAATGGTGACTGAAAGAGGGATGAGAGATGGAAGAACTAGTCTAAATTGTATCAAAATTTATTTAAAAATTATTCAGCTAGCATAATAAAGATGGATGTAATCATAGACTTAGTATTTTACATGAAGACCCAAAGTCCGATTGTAGTGAAATGCATATCCTCTTTTTGGTGAAAACCGGCATCCAATTATAATATATATACATTATATAATCTTTATAAGAGCTGCTTACTCAGATGATTTTTGCAGATAAATTAGGATAATTTTAAAAAATATTAAAAATGATCTTTTTAATTGCCATTCTGTTTCATTTAAAAGTGTTAAATGTATAGATTATTATAGAAGATACTTGTTGGCTTAACCTGTTCAGATGAAAAGATGTTGCATTGAGTTTTTACAGAATTGTTTTGAAACACAATTTTCACAATAACCCTTTGTCAAAAAATGAAAATACCAAGAGGGACTAAGAAAAAAGATTTTCATTATCCAGAAAAATGATTACATTATTGTTTGTTTATAATTTCTAATTTATAATAAGTTTTTAAATTGCATTTTTTATTCTGAAGAATGATTATTGTTTATAATTTATAAAACTAAGTTTTTAAATTATATTTTTATTGATAATTTCATTATATTTCTCATAAAATTTTTGATTCAAAACATATATAATACTTCTTATGTGGGACAATTCATTGCTTCAGTACTTACAAAAATAGGATTGTAAGAATAATTCATTTTTGCTTGTACCCCAGAATTTAAAAAGTCTCAAGATGTTTATGAAAAAAATATTTTTCCCCTAATGAAACATAAAAAAATATTAACCTAATTATTGATTGATGCAAATTATGTCATTTTTTGACCAATTCACCCCCTGCTGAATTTTGTTGTAAGTATTATACGTTAAAATGCGTGTAAAATGGTATATTTTATTATAATAAATTTTTGCTGAAAAATTTGAAGTTAGAAGGTGTGAAATTCAAAATTTCTGCTCTTACAATAGATATAAACCTTGCTCTGACATGTTCAGCCATTGTCTGTTACCAAGGCTTTTACAACATTGTAGTTTCAATGATCCAAAAACATGTTTATTTGCAAATTTATTACATTTTTAGATAATTTTTTTAAAATAATTTACACTATATTTATGAAATATAAAGAAGATAAATTATTAATAATTTATTTTGACTTGAAATACTTTATTTTCAAAAATATAATGTTATATTAGCAGCTGACATAAATATGGCCTGAAGCAATTTACAAGCTTAGTTTTTATGTCATGCAGTCTACTTAAACTTACAAGTATGAAACATATTGCAGTTTTGCAATACATATTCAAAAAATTAACCTTTTAAAGCATAATTCATTACATATAAGAGAAATAAATAATTGTTCATTCGGATGTTTAAAAATAATAAGAATTAAGAAATATTTTATTGATTTTATAAGCTGAAAATGATCTTTCTAGAAACAATGATGACTAAACTCTTTGTTTTGTTTACGATCTTATTTTTTAACATTTACAGAAATGAAATGTGAACATTTGAAATTTATTTCAATAGTAAACAAAAATATCTATCAAATGAAGTCAAATTTATTATTTTCAGATAAGTAATAATCACTTAATCATATATTTTTTGTTGATTTGTGAGACAAAGAAAAATGTTAGAAATTGCTAAAATGTAAGTGCATGTCAGAAAGGTTAAACAAATAATAATTTTTGTAAATCAAAAATTATGAAACTGTCTTTAACAAATTATTATAAATAAAAAAAAGATTAGTATGTCATTATGAAAAAAATAGGGGGGGGGGTAATGAAATCAATTGATATTATTATAAACATAGTAAATAAATGAAAAAATATACAATTTGAAATTCCAACCTGGCAATATACATTTGTATGTACATCATAAAACTGTAGTATGTATATGCGTATGCATTGTGCAAGTTTTGCTAAATGCTATGAAAGCTTGAGCTTGAAAAACGATGTGCTACAGATAGTTTTCCATTCACCATTTAAGACTATTTTCATTTTAATCTTTTGATAAACTAACTTTCTTAACATCTTCATACTGAATAAGCATTTTCTTTTATCTAATATTTTCTTAAAGTAATGTACTATCATTTTTATGAGATAGTTTACATAGTTTTAATTATTACAGAAATCTTACTATCATTGTAAATTAATTAGTTAATCTTTTCTTTTTCGATTTCTACTAAGATTTATTTTTACCATTGTACAACAAAGAGAGTTTTCTTTTTTAAAAAAGGAGAAAGTTTTTAAATCATTGCTATTTTAGATTGCCCTCCATCCACCCACTTGCTCACTCTCAATACTAAGAGTTTTCTATTTTAAAAGAAAAGAATTTAAAACAATCTTTTTATTATACAAAATTGCTCTAATCACTTCCTTTGATAATTATTTATAAATTTCAATTCCTTTACTTTTGCATGTCTATTCATTTTTGCCTCTGTATTTTGTATACAACAAGTCATGGCAGATTTATACATTTTGTCTGATATAAATGTCAGTATCTTGCCATTTAATCTTATCTGACCTAGCTTATATATAGTCCAACACAGCACTAGTCCTCTGCATAAAATTTGTCCCAAGTATGATCCCATGGATTAATCCCTCTAAAATAAGCAAAACATGACTTATCTTTCTTTTCTATCCACATGTTTTCTCAGACCTGTTTTGATACTAATTTGGCTTTTTTAATATTTCCATAGTTACTTACACAGCTTTTGACAGCAATGTTTTTATATTTCTGTTTATGCGGCTGATTTGTTTAAACATATCCTGTGTCATTACTGACACTTGTCTGTCTGAGTTCAGCAGCGCTTCTGTTATAACACCTTCTAATACTATTTTTACTTTAGGGCAATGATGAGGTGCTAATATTGGCTTTTTCATCCCATCTGTACACTAAGTTTGCTACGTGACGATGACTATTTTGTTTGTTATATTTTATCCTGTTTTGTTTTCTGCTGATAGCTCTTTATGCTGTAAAAATTTTTATTATTATTTTTATTCCCCTTTCTTTTATGCAGATTGCCTTTCATGTTATTTACATATCTGCCTGTTCTCTAGAGATTCAACTTCCTTTTCTCTATTTTTACACTTTGGCCTTTGTGCTGTCAATTTCATTAAGCAATTCGGTAATCAGCTCTACTGTTTTGTGTTCCGTTACAATTACCATTTGCTTTATATCATGTGGGAAATTACACTTTATTATTCATATAATTTGACATTCTGACAGTGGGTTACCAGTGATAAAATGAAGTGAACAGTTCACCAGGTCACTATTTATCCTGTGATATCGTTTCTTGTTGCTCCTCCCTCCAACAGCATTTTAATAATGACTGCCTATATTCTCTGAATGTAACTGGTTTTGTAAATAAGGAATCTCACCAGTATTTAGTATCATTTTGAATATGATTAAAAGCTATAGTTACCATTGCCTTCTTGCTCAGCTAATTCCATGCAAAATAACATTCCAAGCTGCCAAGGTGTTTAATTGGAACCTCCCCTGTTTGTCTCGAAAATATTTTTATTTTTAAAAAATTGATTCCCAATGTTTGAGCCATTTAAATGTGCATACACACCTACCCTTTTCTTTTTTTTGTTTATTTTTAGTTTCATCTATTTTATCTGTTAAGTTTTATACTGGTGTCCATTATTTTTTTATTTTTTAGTATTTTTTTTTTTCTAGGCAGGCTATTCTAATTTCCTGTATTAACAGTTCTATTAATTTATTGAATATTTCTGTGTATTTCTCTACTTTATTTTTTTCTTCATTTTGAGCCTCCACTTTTGTTTCGGCTCTAGTATAATTAAATTTGGTTTTATAATTATTACTGACTCTCACACAAATTTTATTATACTTGGTTTATTTATTTTTTTAAATATTTTTAAATCAAACAAAATGTTCAACTAACTCAAAACCCTCAGTTCTCTCTAATTTCCACCTGACTATACATAATCCTTAATAACAACTTTATTTATTTCTCTGGCCACTTTTTTCTCTCTCTTTTTTATTTACAATTTTTAATTATTTTGATTTTTAACTATTTTATATTTTTAATATTGTAGTTTGCTGCTTTAGTCTATTTCTCTTCTCACACTGCTTTACTGATTTGAACTTTTATAACTATGCAATTTAGTGTTTATTTTGAATTTTTTTTCCGTATGTCATAGCATCAGCCGGAACACATTTGAATTTTGATTTCAAAGTTGTTTTTTGTTTTAATTATGATTATACTTTTTTAACTTTGATTGTGCTGGGTCAACTAATGGTGCTTTGGCACACATGTTGGATGGCATTTGAACTGGGTCCTCTGAATAATTGTTGTTTAACTGGATTTAAAAACCTTTCATCATTTTTGCTTCAGTTTATTGGAATGGACCAGTCCTTCAAGCAGAGGGGAGAATACCATCGATAGCATAGCTGTCAATGATACCCACAGTCAGATCAAGCTATACAAAGCATAACACGATCACATTTCCTAACCATGGCCCAACTTTGACTTCTGGACTCAAACCCTGCCATCCAAAGCATTTTATTTGTTTTGAGGATCAAACTCAGGTGCCAGCCAATCATATTTTATATAGTAAGCATGCTTTGGATGACAGACACACAATCCAGTGCTTGAACTATCCCATTGTTAGCTCATTCTATTAACCAGAGTCCAGCACATTTAGTTAACACCTAAAATTAACTATACTTTAAATTAATAGTGATGCAGTGACAGGAGAGCGAGAGAGAGAGAGAGAGAGAGAGAGAGAGAGAGAGAGAGAGAGAGAGAGAGAGAGAGAGAGAGAGAGAGAGAGAGAGAGAGAGAGAGAGAGAGAGAGAGAGAGAGAGAGAGAGAGAGAGAGAGAGAGGGAGAGGGAGAGGGACCAAATAATATCACATAATATAATATTTTCCATAAAAAAAAGATTAATGATTAGTTTCAGGCTAGATTTTATAATAGTCCTTCATTAATTAAAATTCATTTAAAATAAATATAAAGTGTCTATAGACAAATATCAAAATGTCTTCAACTAGGTTTTCATGATTATTATTCCAACCATTTGGTTTTTTGGTCTCCATCAATGATTTCAGGGTTTGTTTTTCATTCTTTGTCTTGACAGTGGGAGAGAGGGAGTTTGTGGCAATGTCTATTTTATCATTTTGGAATTAGTTTCCAGTGAGGGTTTAGGCAGGGACAGTTGATTTGGAGAGAACTTTGGAGGCTGAAGCCCAGTCAAACATTTCTAAAGACAATCTAGCAATGCATTTTTGCTAGATCTGCAGTTTCTGCAATGATATTTCCGCAGCAATAATGAGTGGCTATATTCTGTCCTTAGACTTCTAGATCTTTGGAGCAATGAATAATGTATCAGCACAACATGAAGACTGGACTGAATTTGATCACAAAATGAAAGCCAGAATGAATAACAATAGATAGTGGTGACTATATACCCTTCTCTCTCATTGTATTAATTTCTTATCATTACTTTTAATTTTGATTGTAACTTGAATATGTTGTTTTTAAATTAATTTTTGTATTTTGTTTTATGTAATCTTTTCTTAGATTAATCTACTATCACTGTTATGAAATAGGTTACATAGTTTTAATTATTACAATTATTGGGTTCGATTTTATTATCAATGAGAAATCTTACTTGCATTCCAAATTAATTAATTAATCTTTCTATTTTTGATTTCTACTAAGTTTTATTTTTACCATAATACAACAAAGAGAGTTTTTTTTTTAAAAAAGAGAGTTTTTAAATCTTTGCTATTTTAGATTTCCCTTCTACCCACTCGCTCTCAATACTAAGACTTTTTTATTTTAAAAGAAAACAATATCACACAATCGTTTTATTCTACAAAATTGAGTTTTTAAAAATCTACTTCTGAAATAATTATTTCAACTATTTTATTTTATTTTTATTTTTTAATAGATCCGATTTTATATTTTTAATTATAAAACATGTAACACTTATATATGCAGTTTTATACATATATCTCTCGCCAGCATTACAATATGTAAATGTCATACATGACCATACATATGTGCACATTCTGATATAACACATGGACTCATTCATCTGATGAATTCAATGTTACTCAATAAATAATAAATCCATCGATACACATACATGTATATATATATTATTTAATTACCTTTTTTTAAAATAATAATTTGTATTATTTCAGTAAATGGTTATCATTTCATTGATTGTCTGTTATAAATGTAAAAGTCAAATGTACTGCCAAATGACAATCTTTCAGGCTTTATTTACAGCCTATTTGATGATGCCAATAATAAATTTATATTTTAATATTCATTTCTTTTTATTGCAGATTATTAATATAGCCATAGCAAAATAAATGCAAATGGATATTGACTGTGCACCATGATATATATAAACAATAATTTGTAACCCTCTGCTAAAAGTTTATTTTTAAAATAAATAATCAAAAAAAAAAAAAATAATTGTCACTTTTAATTTCAGCATATTATTGTGTCAGTCTTGATGAAGAAACTAAAGCACATTGTCAAATTATGTAATATTTCTTTAGCGAAGATTAATTTTATGTATGCTGTGCAAATAATGTATATTGATTGATTCACAATTTTGTATGATATCCAAAATTTTCAAATTTGTAATTCTGTGCTGAAAGTTTATTTTCAGATAAATGAGAAAAGAAAATGACAAATTATATGAACACTTTTAAATCATCAATTTGGAGTAGCAAAAAAAAAAAAAAAAACTAGGGCTCTGAATATAAACAATGAGCAAATGCCAATTGCTCATTGTTTATATCTTACAAGCTTAAAAGAGTGGGGTCTTGTTATCTGTGACTTTTTTATTTGACTTCTCTGAATATAGTTTCTTATTTTTGAAAAAGTTGAATGAAAAAATAATATTTATTATTGATTCTTAGTTGTTTATCAAAAGTGGTCAGATAGTTGCCTACAAGCAGTTGTCTCGGATTTGCGGGTCCGCTTTCCGGCCGATTCTTTGACACATGAAAAAAAAAAAAATTCCTAAATTAAACTTTCCCTTTTTTCTGAGAGTTTCAAAAGTTGCTGGAACTGCCTGAAAATGAAAAGAGTTAAGGAAAATGAGCTAAATATTGTTTATAATCATTTCAGCATTTTCAACCAATATCATTTTACTGCAGGATCAAAATTTCTTTAAATTTAAACCAGTTTCTCTTATTCCTAGCATCTCTTTTCCTTAACATACCAGCAAACTTTTATATCTCATCTGTTTATTAGAAGTCTTTTTCTAGGCTATTTACAATCTCTTGGAAACCAGTTTAAGACTTCTATTATCCACCTACCATCATCTCTTTTAGTATTATGTCCAGTCTGGCTTCATTTCACATTTTTTATGGTTTCAGTAATGCTAATAATGACTAATCTTTGTATTATAGTTTTGATCTTTTTTGTTAATCCTAACATACATCTCTCAGTATTTTGTTGAATACTTTGAAGTCTGTGAATTGCTCTTTTGTTATGTGTCCAAGCTTCAGATCTATTAAAAACCATCTTTTTAAAACACATTTTGGTATTTTTTCTTTTACTATTATTTTTACTAGAAGCTTCCTGTCCAAATTTAATTATGATTAATTTTGTGTATTAATAATATGAACAAGATATTTCTCGTTGTTCATGATTATAAATCTTTATTTTTTTCTTCTGAAAAATTCGATGGAACATTGTTATAGTTTTTTTAGTATTTATCTTTAATGCTATTTTCTTACTTTTACCTGATATCGCTTATTTATAAAACTAATGTGTGCTGAAAAAAATCATCATTATATTTTATGAAATTTTTTAAAAAAGAAATTAACAATATATCGTTCATTAATTTAAATCTAATAGTTATGCATTATATGGGTAAGTGAATATATGAAGGTTAAAAACACACTTTACATAAATCTGACTTATTGTTTAAAAAAGTCAAGCGTTAGTGGTCGAGTGGTTAGCACATCCGCCTTACAAGCAGTTGTCACGGGTTAGCGGGTTCGCTTCTCGGCCGATACATGGAAAAAAAAAAAGTATTTATTTCTATTCAAATTTTCTTTTTCTTTTTTTTTAAAAATATTTTTAGCATTATGAGTATCTTTCTCTTAATTGATACTTTGAATTTTTTTTTATTATCATTGTATATATATATGCATATTATGGTTTTGTATACATGCATGAACTATTATTATATATATATTGACACTGTCTATTGTTATCATTATTTTATTAAAAATCTATAATGTAACCTTGAGATGAGAACTTGACAGAAAAAAAAAAAAAACTTGTTTGATGGAAGGGAAAATCTCAAATAATTTGTCTCATATGCCAAGGGAAGTGAAGTTTTACCAAATTAAATAAATAACTGTGAAACATTTTTGCATTTATTAATAAAGTTCTATACAAATAACCTGATTTATATTTAAAGGAAATATCAGTAAACAAAACTTTATAAAATATGTCATAATTTATCTGTTATAGTCGTATGTTTCTGTTTCTGTTTGTATCTTGGCATAAACATTTTTTTTTATATTCTACAATATATTTCTGATTGTATACATGTATATGTATAAACAGGCAACCACCCATACAAATTTGGACTACTTTATTAATCTAATATTAATTCTTAAATGTCTGTAGAAAAAATCATAGTTTATTTAAACTTTTTAAAATACAGTCGACTGATAATAATAGCACATAGTTGAATGTATTTAAAAAGTTTAAATAAAGTTTGAATTTTTCTAAAGACATAGTCCAAATATAATTATAACTAAAATACGATCATCGCAAGCTTTCAGACAAACTCTATATGGATATTTATAATATTCTCTACCGAAAGGCAGATAGAGTAAAAGCAGTGGTAGAATAATGGGTTCATAAAGAAAAGCTTGCTTGAACAGCACATGATCTCCCAAACATGCATTTATTAATAAGCAATAAGTTTTGTTCATCGTTAATTTACCATTGCTTTCAACTCTCCTTAACACGTCTTTTATCTCGATCTTTAAAGCTATATAATAGTCTTTAATCAAATATATATATATTGAAGTGGAAATTTTGTAAGAGAAGAATAGTGTTAAATTCTGTTATTATTCACATTTTCGCAAAATAACATTATTTTTCATTTGGATAAAGATTTTATTATATGATCATTGAAAAGATATAGAAATTTAAAGTGAAAAAAAAAGAATTTTAGAAAGAATTAAAACAAGCTCACAGAGAAAAATATAACAAATTAAAGATTACACTGTGTTCACTGTTTTCCATCACAATAAAAATAAGAAGAAGCAAAGAATGACTTGAGGTGATGGGGGTGAATCATTGGATTTAAATTTACACATATTTAATTAAATTATGTAAAGAAACTTATTTATATATTGTAACATTCAAGCAAGGGTTTAATTGTCGATAAATATAATCATTATCATAAGACCAGTAAAAGAATAAAAAATATATGGGTTTTAAAGATGATTGACTCACTATAGATAATTAAATAGATGATCATACAATGTAAATGTGTTTTAATTTTTGCCTGATATTGATTTTTTTAGTATTATGTGAATGATGTCACTTTCATCTCAGTTTACCTCTAAAATTATAAACTGCACAAAAACAAATTAAATAAGAATATACAATTTATTAATACGTTAATATGTATAGATAGTATAACTCGAACTAGCACATTTGTAATATATTTTTAAAAGTTTACCATTATTATGTAGATTCATCATTAATGTCATAGTTTTTTCCATTTCTTCATTATCTTTAATAGTTAGTAAACTTTTTTTACAGTATTGCCACCAAGTGCAAGCTTTCATAATCAATGAATGCAGAAAGCTTTGTGCATAAAAGTCCTATCTAATGCCTACTCATGCAATATCCTGAGCCTAGTTTCTAGCTTCTGATTTTCATCAGTGAGGAGCCTTAGATTTGAGAGCATTGCACCTAGATCTTAGGATCTAATCCAACCTTCCTGCAGCCACCCTTTGGCTATTTGATTAACTCTAGAGCTAATGGATTAAGATGAAAACACATTAATGTTTTCAATCCAAGCTCAATCACATTTATAGTCTTTGAACTTGGTATCTTTGGTTTTGCAAAACCCACATTCACATTTATCCCATAGGCAAGGTAGATATAAAACCATCAAATATCACATGATCACCATTTTTGCTTATACAGACTGTTAATAACAGTAGCAAACTCTCCAACAGTATTGTCACTAAGTGCAACCTTCATAATCAATGGAAGAGAGAAATTTTGTGCATAAAATCTCTATCTATGGCTGACTCATCCAATATCTCCAGACTACTTTTTAGCTTGTGGTCTTAATTAGTGAGAAGCCTTGGATTTGAGAGCACTACACCTAGACCTTATGATCTAATGCAACTCTTCAACAGTCAATTTTTACCTATTTTGTTAGCTGTAAAGTTAGGAATCTAAGATGAAAATACATTAATGTTTACAATCCAAACTGAATTTCTTGTATAGTCATATAGATCTAAACTCACTTCAGTATCTATACATTTTGATGTCTAGTTTTTCAAAAACCACATTTACATTTATCCCACAGGCAAGATAGTTATTAAACCATCAAAAACATCACATTTCATATGCTTACACAGGCTATTAATAATAATAGCAAGCTCTCCATATAGTATTGCTACCTGATGCATGTTTTTGTAATCATTGGTTGCAGGAAGATTTGTGCATAAAAACCCTATGTAGTGCCTACTCATCCAATATCCCCAGATTAGTTACTAGTTTGTGGCCTTCATCAGTGAGGAATAGCTCTGCACCTAATATAACTCTCCAACTGCCATCTTTTATTTCTTTGCTTAACTATAAAGCTAGAATTCTAAGATGAAAACACGGATTTCAATTGCTTGTATAGTCATAGAGATCTGAGCTCAGTTTAACATCTACATATTTTGGTATTTTGGTTTTTCAAAAGCCACATTTACCTTTATCCCTTAGGCGGAATAGATATAAAACCATCAAAACATCATGTGATCACTCAGGCTGATATAATAAACTCCACATTTCCATTAAGTGCAAGCCTTTGTGTTTTTATCTTAGATTCCTAGCTTTACTGTTAACCAAATAGGTAAAAGATGTCTGCTGGAAGATTGGATTAGGTTTTAAGGTCTAAGTCTAGTACTCTCAGATTCAAGGCTCTTCACTGATGAAGGGCACAAGCTAGGAACTAATCTGGGAATATTGGAAGAGTAGGCAATAGATGGAGATTTTATGCACCAAACCTTCCTGCATTTATTGATTATGAATGCTTGAGCTTGGTAGCAGCACTGTATAAAGAGTTTGCTATTGTTATTAATGGCCTGTGTAAGCATATGAAATGGTGATCATGTGATATTTTGATGGTTTTTATCTTTAATAGATTTAGCTTTTATTTCAGTTCATCTTTGGCCATCATAATTGTTTTGCAAAATAGTATTGAGCTGACAGAATATGATATATATTTATTTATTCATTTTTAAGTATTTTTTGTTGAACCCGATATGTTATCTCAAGTATTTTATTCTAAATCTGAGTGAAGTATGAAACTTTCATAATCTTTATTGGCAATAATATTCAGTTATGTTCACGTAGCAAGACAATTAATGATCTTCATGCATGCATACTTGTACCAACAATGACATAGTTAATTTTTAAGTAGTAATTATTAAATGCATAAACTTCCAATCCTTATAACAAAAACACCCATTCCAATGAATATTTCAACTGTAAAGATCAATAAATATCTGCTGTACTTTTATTATTATTTCACGTCAAACACCATTTCTTATACATTATTTAACAGAAGTTCAAAATACCACTTCACATATGATAAACACAATGAATTTTGTTCTAAAATCTTCACCGATTCAAATTATTTATATTTAATTCAAAAGCTTTTCAAAAATTGTCACACAAATAAATATTTTCTGAATCATGCAATATTAAATCTTACTACTTTCCAACACTTCTCTCTCTCTCTCTCTCTCTCTCTCTCTCTATCTCTCTATATATATATATATATATATATATATATATATATATATATATATATATATATATATTATTGACTTTTGTCCTGAAATGAATGTTTACTCCAACACATTTGTATAGCTAGTATATTTGTCTTTACGGGGGGCTATAAAATAATCAATGATGAAACATTAAAAATTCAATCTTATATTCTTAGTGCAAAATTTTTCATTTGCCCACAATGTATATATATATATATTGTGACCTTTAGCTTTGGCAGAAGCTAAATGCCAATTTAAGTTTTATGCTAAAATATTAAAAAAAAAAAAAGTTTCATTTTAATAAATATTATTAGTGCTTTATAAAGCCGTAATTTTTGCATTGAAAAGTTATTGCAGCATTAATTTTATTGATTGTATAGCCATAAGTGCTTACCATACTAAAATATTAAATTTAAATAGCTGAGATTAAAATGGTAATTAATGCATTTTCAAGTTAATAATATTAATTCGTTCCTAATTTAACTGCTAAAATGTTTCAAAAGCTTGTATTAATTTTTAAGGTTAAGAAACCAGGTTCACACTTTATATTTTGATTTGCTGGTACATAAATTAAGTTTATAATATTTTAGTTCATTTTTATTTTAACACAATATTCTAGTTAATATTTAAAATGTATTTCTATAGAAAGAGTTTAATAATACTAATAATTAAAGATAGGATTTTAAAAGTAATGGATGGGTGAATGTTGAATGAATGAATAAGTGTTATATTTATTAACATTATTTATTTTTCAATATTATCAATATCTATTAAAAAAAAACAAACAATTCAAATGTTCTATTCTGAGAGACTTGTCTAGATTAAATTTATTGATAAATACTTGTATTAAATATTGTCTGTAATGTTCATTTTATTTAATACTGTGTAAATTTCATTATGTAATATTTTGTTTTATCTTGGTATCTGTAATTTTAAGTAGTTATTGTATTTATACCAGTAAGGGTTTTTAAAAATTTAATTTTTATTTGTCTAGACAAAGTAAATTTATTTTTAAAAATGAAATAATAATTAATTAATTTTTAGTTGGTAACCTTCCCTAGATAGATTAAATCAGGGATTTGAACTAGTCAGAGAAGAGATTGTAATTAAAAGGTTAATCAAAAGTATTGTAAAGTGGTCACATGACTAATAATATAAATAAAGTGAAATTGACACCTGACATTAAGCTCAGTTACCTCTTCAATGAGTTTAATTTTTATTTTATTTGTAGCAGTTGTATTTTAAAAACTCCAATTAAATTTTAAAATTTTTCTTTAAATTTAATTATTTCATAACTTAAGTATATATATATTAGACTAAACTTACATCTGAGCACACTTGTCTCAATTTAAACTCCAAGGAACTAAAGTTTTCATACTTGCCCGCTTTATTGGTAATACCATTTAATTATTATAATGCTTAAAATATTTTTCAAACTTTTCACACTGGGATACTTCAAAAGTTATTACTATTATCATTGTAATGACCCAAGAGTTATTGTTGATTTTAAGGCTTATTTGAATATCTATTTTTAAATTTAAATTTGCCACAATATATTTAAAATTCTTAGTGGCAATAATGATGTTATTAAAAATATTAATGATTTCCTTATATTTTATTTAAAACACTTGTTTCACATCAAATATTATCCAGAATTTCTTTCTTTCTAGTAAATAACTTTTAATTCACATAATAAAGACTACATTTTATTATGGTAGATATGTTTTATTAGATGTTTACAAATATTATTTTAAGTCTACAAAAGATAATGCTTAATTTTATCATAATAATATTTTATGTCAGTGAACAATGTATTTGTGTAGATATTATAATAAAAGACATTATATTCTTAACTGAAAACAGCATCAATGAATTTATTGATTAGGAAAGAAATCGTTTACTCCATTTGGAGTAATGGAATAATTGACCTAGATTAAACTATTTAATAAATATTATGAAGAATTAAAAAATTATTCACTTTGTAAAATGTAAATTTAAAATATTCCTGCAAAATAATTTTATTTGAATTAACTTTAAATGAACTTTGCCTGCAATAATATTAAAAATCCTGCAAGATCTTTATTCTCCTCAAGTGTCACCAAGGAGACTGTTGTGGTCATAAATAGGACATTTAAAAATAAGTATTTTTTTCCTGAAAATATTTGAGAATGTTGGGTAAACATGATTTATCAAAAAATATTCTATAAAATATTATTATTACAATTTAGAATAATTTGTATGCTGGATTAATTTGGAAACCTGAATTCAAATACTTGCAAGATATTTATTGCAACTTAATAAACATTTATCATAGTTTAAATCTATGGATGCTTTATTTATGCATGTATTTTATTATTGGCTAATATAATTATCTGAAATTTTACTAAGGATATCTGATAAGGGCTTTGCATATTTCATAGTTTATATTCTAGATTTTGATATTCTAATTATATTGCATCTTATGATGGATATGTTGGTTGTCCACAAGACTTTCTTGCCAAATATTCCTGTTCCTATTCCAGTTTAATGGTATATTGGAAGAAGAAATCAGAAAGACTATTTAATTTAAATGGTAAAAGATTAATTTACTTGTATTTATAATTTTTGCATACAATGTTTTATTTCAGGTGCATATTATGTTCATATTGTATATGATATATTTTGTAATATTGTAAGTTAAAGTTCTCAGAATAGCAATTTTTTATACTTGCATATTTTAGAATAGTATCTTGCTTGCACACATATGCTTATATGCATGTAGTTTGAGGATAGTATCTTAGCTCTCTTATTAAGGCAATTCCTATTTAATATTTTGTCCAGATGTGCATTCTCATTATTTTTTCTGACTAGTGACAAAGACCTATACCCTTTATGAGCTATGCCATCATACATTTCACTTTGTCTTACCTAATTATTTGACGTTGAATTTTGTTTGTACTTTGTAGTATGTTTAGTAAAGCATGTGTAATATTTTACCATGGCTTTACCTGACATTTTATTGTTTTTTATCAAGGTACTGAGGAATTTCACCCATATCTATATATAGCATTCTTGGTTGGCTTACATGTGACTAATTTATTGTAGTTATGTAAATCTTATACTTGAACTTTACTAATAATGAGGACAAAATATGATAAATAATTAATTTTAAAATTTTGAAGTGTATTTAGGCATGAATAGATAATATACATCTGTCTTATCACTCCATCACTAGATTGGTAAGCTATTATTATTATTGAGTATGTTAAATATTCATAAAAAGGGACATTATTTCTATGAAGATTATTATCATTGTATGAATGCATTGAGAAGAGATAAATTTTTGATAATCAAACAATAGCAAGCTTATTTTAATCTGTTGGATTATTTTAGCTTAATCAAATTGAATTTTTTTTATTATAAAACATGATGGAAAATTGTAATTCTTCTGTCATCAATTTAGAAGTAAGATTGTTAAACTCTTTGGTTATTTGGACTTAGAATATATTTAGAATTTGTAATTTTATATTTGTTTTTCTGTAGAATAAATATTTGTTATTTAACAAATTTCTCATAATCTTTTGTTCACTTCATTCTACTAATCAATCAGAAATCATTTCACTTATGAGCCAAAATTTAAGTACTTATAAAATATTTAAGAATTATTTTTAACTACATTTGCTTAAAGAGTACATGAACATTGAATCTAATAAGAGCCATTTTATTGAATTTTGAATTCCTATTGGTATCCCTGCCTATGCCTTGGCAATGATGTAAATATGTAAGTCTTACTAATTGTTATCAGGCTTCATAATAGGAACTAATTTTAGATAGTATTGATTGATAATTTGTTCCTTCTTTTATGGTTCGTTTCCTGACCTAATTATCCTATAATTTTTTACTATGAGGATTAGTTTATATATAACAAAATATAATACACTCTGTTGTAGAATGTGACATTTTTTATAATTTTGACTGGTAAGATATGGAAGGCAACTACCATGTTTTTCTGAAAATAGGACTGGGTCTTATAGTAATTTTTGCTTCAAAATACACCATAGGGCTTATTTGCAGGGGGATGTCTTACATTTTCTTATACAAAATCTACATTTATTCAAGTATTTCTTCTTGTTACAGAAAGCTGTAGGATTCTTACACTGAGAGCCCCCAATTTTTCTCTTCTATTCACTGAAATAGCTCTTTTTTTTGCACTTATCTGGGGATCAAAATATTATTTAAATTTACCATTAAATCAAGTGTTAACTGGACTTGCAAGACATGAGTGGTAACAAAATTGATTACAGTTAAGAATGCTTTATCCCCACACATAAAAATGCTGGTGCATTCAAAATTACTCATAATAGCCCTGTTTGAGAATTATTTTTACAGACTTTTCTTTATGAGAAAGTTTGATGATTTAACTTAACCGAAACTTTGATTTTACAAATACTTTTATTATTTTAATAAAATCTTTTAGGAGAGAAAAGTTTAAGAAATTAAACTAATTTTTTTATCTTGAATATTTAAAAGTCATTAGGATGAAATTCTAAAACTAAATCAAGTCTTCTAAATCTAAGTATTAAATAAATATAAATAAAATAAGTACCTAAAAATATATAAATGAAATTATAAATGGTAACAATATACTGACTTGTGGTAGATAAATTGTGTCTATATTGTAACAGTACAGGGAAATAAGGGGGTCATACCTGAGATGATGGCCACCAGTATGTGGTCATCAATGACCCTCAAGTGTGGTAACCATTTCTAACTCTATGGAAAATTGGGGTTTAAACCATCAGGGATCTGAGGAATTATTTGTTTATCCTCTAGTAAAAAGAATATAAAATTTAATATCAAAAGCCTGAAGTAGCACTCTGAGTGATCAGCAGTTAACTATCTTAAGCCTAAGCATAATTAACTAAGTTCACCAGCATTAAAATAAGTATAAATCATTCAGCATCATGAAATAAAATTAAATCAAGTCAATCTAGAGACTGGATTTAAAATGGGTCTACTATAGACTAGACTAATTATTTAACCTTTACCAGTTTGGGACAGATTATTGAAACCATTAGTTGGATGCACAAACTTAAGTGCTTATCCATAAACATACAACCAAAAATAATAATAATGCGGATATATTAAAATATGCTGATCATCATCAATGCTCTAACCAGTTAGTACCCTTGATGTACTGGCCATTATAAACTTAATGTCTAAGTATAGTGCATGGACTTTAAAGACTATATTCTTCACACCAATTCAGGACATTAATCATCATCATCATCAAATGGATGTCTATGCACTAAATATATATGCCCCTTATCTTATATAACTTATGCACAAATCTAACTCAGGAAGCAAGAATTCTAATTTATTATTGAGAGCAAGAGGGAAATAAATAAATAAATTAGCCTATTATAAATAAGCATAAGCAATTCATGGGCTTCCACTACTTATAAGTTAGTTTTATTGGGATCATAAAAAAACAACTAAATCCTAGAATACAAACTGTCATGATATAGGATCATACACACTGTACTTTATGAAACAGGAATTGGAAAGAATAAAGAAATGAAGACTGAAAAGAATATTTTTGTTTAAAACAATTATTTAATATCTAATTAATAACAAAAACAAAAAGTGACATAATAGTATGACATTAGAAACACCAATTTTTTCAAAAAAATACATTTTTACAAAAATTACATTAACCAATCAATTAATGTTTATTCATGGATTAACTTTAAATTCATTAAGTTCTTTCTTTAATATTTTTAAAAATTAATTAACAAACATGTTTAGAATTAAAGATAACAATCTTTAATTCAACTTAGCAAATTAAAAAAAAAATTAGCTTTACAACCAGTCTTTTTTCTTTTAAAAATTATTTCACCATTTGGAACAGAAATTTACTGGGTTTTACTATTATCAATTCTTATACAACACAAAAAACTTACTACATTTATAAAACAAAAAAAAAATCTATTAACAGAAATATAGTAATAAAAAATAATAAAAAAAATCCTCTAGCCATGGCTTTAGTGTTTATGGAATACCTTCCTGTTATAATTACCAGTTTTCAGTTGAACTTCTTTCAAGGCTTCTATGACATGTGCCTAATTAAGGTGTTCTTTTCCTGTTCTGTAGCAATTCCAAGTAAGCAAAAAATAGAAAATTTTGGCCATTGGATTTTTTTTAATTTTCCAGGTCAGACTGACACAGAAAGAAACCCATGCTCTTGGTTGAAGGCACAATTGCAGCCTACTTTATGGGGTACCTTCTCTACATTTTATCTCAGTGAAAGTAGGTTACATGGAGGAAGATGATGCCTCACATTTTGCTGAATCTAGCACATGACATTCATTTTACAAACCATTTTAACGCTAAACTCATAGTATGCTAAAAGTTTGATAAAAACTTGCTTTTTTATTCAATAGCTTGGTAATGACTTCTACCTCTTTCTTCTTTAGCAGCTGGATTAAAACTTTTGTTTTCTCTTTATCAGTTAAGTTAGCAATATTACTTCTACTATCTTTTTCAGCTGGAGGATTAATATTTGACTGCTCTCTCTTCAACTGTTAAGTTAGGAATAATGTCTTCTATATTTTTCAGCAGCTGGATTAATATTGGGCTGCTCTGTCTTCAGCCATTAACTTAGGAATTCTTCTGCTGTCTTTTTCAGCAGCATAATTAAGATTTGAATGCTCTCTGGTCAACAATTAAGTTAGGAATAACCTCTAGATACCTGGGTATAGTCATTAATAATACACCCTCAAAATTTTTTTCTGGAACAATCTTGCCCACAAGCCAATTACAATTGTCTCTTACATGATAATTTTCATGACCACCAATTAGATACAATTTCATAAATACAATTGTTCAGCCAATTACTTCCTTAATCATAGATATTGAAAATAAGTCTAGAACTTAAATTAACAAGATAAAATTTTTGACATTTCTTTGTAATTAAAAATCAAATCTTCTTGCAAAAAAACAACAAGAAAATAATCAATTAATTGTACTGATTTGATTTTTCTTTTTCATTAAATAGAAGTAAAGAAAAAAAACAACTGATTAATTAAAAATAAAAAAAGTGTACAAATATTTTAAAATCTTATTTTGTTCTCTCCTTTCTTTTCTTTAAAAAATACTTTTAAATATATTTAATGTTTGAGAATTCTCATACTATCATATTGAGAACCTAAAAAATATTGATTAAATAATGATCATTTAAAAGAAATAGGTCTACGAAAATTAAATATTACTCTCTTCCATTAGTTAAATAATTTTTTTTACACTCAAACTTTAGGATCAAGCTGTGAATTATCTATTTTTTTTTAGGGTGGCTGTGTAGCTAACTGGTTACAATATATACAGGTTGAATTATATTTGTCAAAAATGAACAACAGGAATATACAAAGGAATCATATAATTTATATTACCATTTATTTAAAGCATTTGTCAATAATATTTTTTATTTATAATTCATTACTTTATAATTTCAATCCATCCATTGTGTGTTTCAACAGGTAAACAAAAGCCATCTATCTTGATAATGGCTTATATTTGGGATAGGGCTTATATTTGTATTATAATCATTCTAAAAAATCATGCTAAAGCTTATTTTCTGGTTAGATCTTATTTTCAGGGAATCATAGTAGTTATGTACACATCTTAGGTCTAAATCAGTGTAGAAGAATGAAACCATTTTAATTAAAGGAACTGTCAAGAGTTTGGAGATCAGATAACAAAAATATTTTAAGTTAAAAAAACAATATTTAATTAATTAGCTAATGTAATAAAAATAATTGGTTTATAAGTTGGATATTTACATTTGTAGAGGAAGGTATTAAGAATCTGATTTCAACATTTATTAAACATATCAAAATATAATCATTTATAAATATATAGAAAAAAAGTGTGAGAAACAAAGGAATGATTTATACCATGCTTTTATAAGCATATGGTTCAATGAATCAAAAGAATCAATGCAGTTCGAAATTTTCACCATGCTTATTATACTCAATTATTAAAGATTAAGAAGTGTTATTTCTGCAGATGAAAACTCAGACATTTGAAATAATAACTGATGTTAAAGAAAGGTGTGTATTATCTCCAACTTTATTTTCTGTTACTATTATTTCTCCAACTAAGCATTTTTTTTTTGTCAAATTAGTATTATAAGAGGAAATAAATAAGATGTTTATTAATTAAAAATGTTTTAATTTAATAATATTTATATCTGAAAATCCTGATTTATTATACAAATAAAATTAAGAAATATTACTTTCATAACAATTGAAAACAAAGTTGGAGATAATACATCCCTTTCTTTAGCATCAGTTATCCTTTCAAATGTCTGATTTTTTATCTGCAGAAATAATACTTCTTAATCTTTAATAATGGAGTATGGTAAGCTTAGGTGAAAATTTCAAACAGTGCACAATACTTTTTTGATTAATTGAATCATATGACTATAAAAGCATGGTATAAATCACTGCTGCTCACATTTTTTTTTTTCATTTGTCTGGCAACACTTACTGTGTTAATGGTATAAGCCTGCATATATGTGTAACATTTATATATATAGTGGACTATCTCCATTTTTTAAAATGTATATAAACGTTTTTCCAAGCTAAAAAATGTAGTTTGGAACAATTGTTATATTTAAACAAACATGTTAAAATGACATTTTAATTATTAAAATTGTATAGTTCTCACTGAGCTCATCATTTATTAATAGTTTATAAATACATTTGTAGATATTAACAAAAGCTTTTTTTATTTCAATGAGGGTAAATATGTACATTGATATACAAATAATATATTAGTTATTCTATAATTATTTTTTGAAATCAATACATCTTTATGTTGGGCCTAAAAACAATTCTTTCCCCAAAATGCCTTATAAACCAGGAATGTTATATAAATACAATAATTATAGTAATATATAGGGTATATGAGCCCAGACTTTCACACTACCCACCACTCTCCGCTCTGTCTCATAACACTGATACAATTGAACACATATGTCGAAAAGATATATCAGTGTTATGAGATAGAGTGGAGAGTGGTGGGTAGTGTGAAATTCTGTGCTCGTATACACTATATATTACATATATTGATACAGGTATATAATAAGCCTGTATTTCAGTTAATAATTATAGTAGTTTTTTTATGTAAAGAATTTAATCCCTATTACAGATTTAAAATTTATAATGAACATTAAATATTCAATTAAAAAAACAATTTGAATTGTTTAAAAATGATAATTAATAAATGTTTTACTAGCATTTGATTAATAAAAAAACCCACTAACTTATGTATAAATGTAATATATAATAAATACTTTTTATTTATTAATTGTGATTTAATGGAATACCAATCTTATTTAATAGAAGTTGAAATTTTTTTGTATCACAATTCATTAAATTACAATGAAACATATACAATAAAAAATTAAGTTTACATAATATATATCTATTTAAAATTATTTTTGGTGCATTTTATATTTGTTATTAATATTTGTTGATTTTGTAATTATCCAATGAGTAAAACTTAAAATTGTGTTGCACAGTTTAAAAAATATTTTCAAAATCTATTGTTGCTTGTTTTTTTTTTATTATTATGAAATGAAGTCTCTAATAAAAATTAATTTAAATGCAGTATATCGTTGAGTAATATACATTTAATAATGTAAATATTAATTTTTTGACCAGTATTATTCATGCTTATACTGCTAGAAATCATATCGGGGGGAAATAAGAATTTCCTTTGCTGCAAAAATATTAAATAAAAATTTGTTAAATAAAATAATCTGTAAGGAAATGCTCACATTTTAAAATTTAGTTTTAAATTCTATGTTGTAATAGTAATCCTAATGGCTTAATATCAGAAGTGACAAACATACAGATTTTTTTTTTTTAGTAATAAGCATAATTTAAAATAATGTTGTGTATATATATGTATAGCATTTCTAAGGAAATTCATTATGGTGAATATATTTTAAACAAGTTAAAAATGTTTATTGAAATTTGAAAATTGCAGTCAAATTCAAAATTTACAGAAAGTATTTATTAACAAATTTAATTTGCTAGTCCTACATTACATTGAAAAACATTTTATCATTAAATATCTATTAGTAAGTTGAATAAATTGATGATAATATAATAGTTTTAGTGATTTATATTTGATTTTAAAATCACTTGTAAACAAAACATAACCTATATATAATATGTAAATGTGTGTGAGTGTACTTGTAGTTGTTATATTTAAAATAAAATAATGTTTGACATGTTTAAAAGGAAATAGTATGGTACCACAGGAATATAGTAGTAAATTTTATAACATCATGAGAACATTAAATTTAAAAGTTAAAAATTATTTATTTTGATATGAAAAGTTTCTGTATATTGGTTAGTGCTTTTAAAATAAAGGCAGATAATTGTATTTTTAGCTTTAGAATAATTTTATTTCAAATGTTTCATATTTGTAAAAAGTAAATTAAGATGGTTGATTTTGCTGCCTATTAAAGCAAGAATGAGGACTTTATTATTTAGATAAAAATTGATTACTATGCCAGTCTGTACAAATTTCATGTGTAAATTGCATTTGATTGAAATAAGAGTTCAAATCTCATTTATTGATCATGTAACAGTCATATTTGTACACTCATGCAACAATATCCAGAGTTTTAGTAAATTTTTCAAAGCTGATCTAGATGAGAGGTTGAGACCTTGAATCAGATCACACCTTTGCTCCTTCATCAATGCTCCATGATTTACTACCCTATAAATGACATATATAAGGCTACACTCAGACTTTTAATTCGTATGCCAGCAGTAGCAAAGGGTGGAACAAAAGACTCATGGATGAATTAATTCCTATAGCTATGACTCAACTAAATTCACATCTCTATGGCTTATGAGATATTTAATAATTTGATAAATTAATCCAGAATGATAATGCATAGTTACATAATTCATTTAAATAAACTAGAATTAATGATTTGAATGGATTGAAATGAATTATGAAAAAATACATTAAACAGTATTATATTTTATATCTTTAATAATAAAATAAGTCAATTATTAAGACAGCTATTCCTCTATGCATTGGAAGTCCCCACAGGTGCCAATTAGATGAGTGAGTTACAGAATCTCATCTTATGCTCTGGATAATTAAATTGGAACTTATTCCTTTAACAACTTTATTACATTATAATCTATGGTTTCAATTATGTCTAATTCATGCTATGAGATGCCTATAAGGTTTGCAAACAGTTAACTGGCAAGAGAGACAATTAATAATTATAATTACTCTAGGTACCTCGAAGCTAGCCTAAATTAGCTATCTATACAGATTATTATTACACAACTAGATCGTGCATTCATATCAAAGTTGAATTTATTAATATTAATGGTGGAATGAACTGGAATCTGCTATAGTGAAGTTTCTAATTCTATGGTGCTATATTAACCAAAATAAAATGGCGTCTCGCATGTGCATTTATTATATGGTCTATCAACTCAATGATCAGTTCCCGTGGACAGTACAACTTGCTATGATAAGAGAACATTTCATTCTGAAGGTCTGATTAGCTTGAAACATAAACAATCTGTACCCTCATGTTCCAGTTCTAAGGACAGCTATCAGAACAGGAATATGGAATGGCCTTAAACCAAATTCTATTTAATACAATATATGTATATAGCAAGGCTCATATGCATATATATGTGCTTTTACAAAAAACATATTCACAATGCTAATGATCATTAATCATTATTAAATCTAATATGTGCTAAATCTATAGCTTATTTCCACTAAACCATTGTATACCAGTTCATAAGGTAGCATACCTGAACATGATAAAAGGGAATTAATTAAGTGATCTAGCTTATAATTAATCTTTATAGTTCATACTATAATTCTAGGGAGGAATAAAGCATAATAAGGACTTACTTATTTAATTCAAATATGCTTTAAAATATCTCTCTTGTATTAATCAACTAGGTATTTTCTTAATAATGAACAAACCCAATTAGTCAGCTAACACATAGTAACTATTTTATTATATATGAGAGGTTTTCAGACTGGAGATTGTATGTGTATGCTTGGGCACATGTAAGTTATTTGTGGAGAATTTCTAATCCTCTCTCTCACCCCTCTTCTACAGAAGCTGAGTATCAATCTCCTCTCTGATTAAGACATAGCATAAATTCATAAAAAATAATAGAATAAACAAAGGCATAATTGCAGATAGAAATATCTTTAGAGTATAATTTAAATTTAACAAGCATTACATTATTAAGTTATTTTACTTTAAAGTGTTAGGCAAGTTTTACAAAATAGTTACTCTTAAATTATTTTAGGAAATTATTAGCTTGATTACAGAATTTATTCAATAGAGAAAGTTTAAATCATAAATTCGTGCACATTTATATATAGCTAGCTTAGAATTATTTAAGAAATTCATAATGAGAGTTTATTACAGAGCTCTGTGGATTATTTTACCAATCTTTTTTGCTGAGGTGTCTTCTTTCCATGGTGTTCGGCACTGCTAATCTTGGCTGAGCTGTTTCATCTTTACTTTCTGGGCAGGCTGCTTGTTTGAACTACTCCCATCACTGTTGACTTGTCTCCCATAAGGGCAGACAGCAACGGGTTGCCTTTCTAGCCTTGGTTTTTCATTGTACAGGCAGGCATAGCTCCTGACAAGATTACAAGTTAAAATTATATAGAGTGATCTACTTTAATTCAAATCAGGGTTTTTTAAAATAATACACTTCTGTCTTGCAAAAAATGTCAGGATGTGTTTACCAGTTGAGATAAATTTTTAATCTTTATTTTACATGTGTGTTATAAGCTTTACAAACAAAACTATTACCTCGTTAATTGAGAAAAATAAATAATTGAGAAAAATAGTGTCAGTTATCTAGCTTTCTCTTTGTTACAAAACTAAATTTAATAACTTTAAGTTTACTCTTGTTTTTACAAATTTTAACAAACCCAGGTGTGGTCAGCTATTTCCAAGAAATAAACTACTTTCCAAAAACAAATTTTACTTCATAAACATTTTAATATATACATGAGTCTGTCATCTTAGAAACTATGACTTTTAGGCAAAGAGAGCTAATTAGTATAAGAGATTTATCATCTTCGAGAAATAAATAAAATTTAAAAGAAATAACAAAGTTTTAAATCTATAACCTTGCAAGCTTCTTTTACATATAAGTATATGTGAAAATTCACATACTAGCAATCTTTAAACTTATTACCGTAAATTTTAGAATTATATTTGCCTTATTTATAGAGATTAGTTAACATTATTTGAAATGCGCATTTATACAATAGACACACATACATTACTATATCTTTTATTAAATTATTTGGGTTAATCATGTAAGTACGCATTTATAAAATATATGCATATACTTGCAGATACGTACTATTATATCTTTTTATTAAGCTCTTTTTGTTAATATACACCAATCTGGGGGTTTAAACTAGGAAAAATATACAAATATGGAACATAGTAGGTGAAATGATATGATAGATAAAGAGTACCATTTCAATCATGTGTTTGAGCTATATAAAAAGAGATTCCTGAAGAAATTTGAGGTTCTATTCTGTTAAAACTATCCACATAAACTTTATAACCTATAAATCTTTTAATTTGCCATTAGAACCACTTTGTTACTTATCATGTTTGGCTAAAGGAACCCTTAAGCATTTACCTTTGGGGCAGAGGTGACTCTTTGTTAGCATCATCAGTATAAAATATGATTAAGTAATATAATTAAATGTTTACCTCATTATGCTGATAAAGATTTAAATTGGATATATTTTCATTTAAGTTAGAAATTCCTTAATAGGCAGCCTTTAAAAATATTTTTTTAACCATTAAAATTGTTGCACCAAATATAAGGGATTTCACCTTTCTCTATAATTTATTTGGATATTTACTTAAACCACAATGTGGATTTTGGGATTTACTTCAATGATTTTGTTTTGCTATTTTTCACAAATAATCTTTTGAAATCAATAAATGGAATATCATCATCCCTCACTTCTTAATAGGATAAACACTAGGAAATCTAATCACTTTGGGAACCTGTGACATTACCATCAGGATTTATTTAAAATTGTGATAAAAAATCGTTCGTTATTGGTTTTTGAAAAAAGTCAAACATCATACCATAAATGGATGTATATTATTGGAAGGGATAATATTTGTCCTATTAAATAACTTTGGAAATATAATTATTTAGGACTAATTCTTAAAATAGCAAAAAAATTTGGGTGATCATAAAATGAATTGTATTTACCAGAACCTACATTAAATGTACACATATATATCTTAGATTTATAATATTCATGAACTTTTAATGGATAATAGATTATTTATTAATTTATCTTTGCCATGTTTTATGATAAATATTTAAAATTTATTGCATGTATTTAATATTTTCTCAATGTTCTCATTATTTTGAAGATTAGGTTGTATGGTTTAAATATTTAATTAATATAAGATGTTTGCATGTGTAATTGTTATTGAAGATAAGTTGCTATTATTACTATTAGAATTAGTAGTATTTTTTATTGAATTTTCATATTGACTATGAAATACTCTTGTTTTATAAATCATATTCATTTTTCTTAGTTAATCACATGATAGCAATAGTATCATATTATAAATATGCTTATTAAAATAAATAATGTTTAAAATGTGCATTTAAAAACAATGTTAGAAAATGATAGATAAAGTGTTAAGTCCATAGCTAAAAGATCGAATATAGAATTTTTTATTTAGGACCTTCATGTTATATGAAATGTTGGACCATATTGATAGAGAGTTAAGTAATATACCCAAATAAAATGGCTAAAAGCTAAGTAAATATCATTTTAGATAGAATGCTCATATAGAAGAGATATGTAGGATCTATAAAACATAATGAATCTCTTTATTTCATTTTTAGTACATTACGGATTTATTCATAACCTTTATGATAGCAACCTTCTTTGATAAATTTGTGTGTTTAGAAACATATAGAGTCCAACATTATTTAGTCTACCTGGTGTCATTTTATAACAGCACTCTTATTTAAATCCATTTTCTTGAGAATCTGATTAAAGATATTTTTTTTAAAATTTGAATTGTGTTTATTTATTTTTTATAGTTATTCATTAATATTTTATTAATAAAATTATTTATTTGTTATTTATAAGTAATGATTTGCATTTTATTATTATTTATCATCATTATTATTTGGATTTATAACATGGTCACAAATTTAATTATAATTCTATGATATATGAGCTGGGCACAATCACAAAATTCTCATTTGTGTTCAAATCATATTCTAAGGAAATTTTATTAACATAAAATATATGAATCTGAATTATTGTTGTTATAGCAAATGAAATTAAATCAATGAGAAATAATAATTAAAATATTATTTATTAGTTTTGATATTATGCTAGTCACATATAAAACTTTGATGAATAATTAGATACTTAATAGCATATATATATATATATATGTAAATGCTGTAAAACCTTGAGTATACAATAGTGTAGTAATAGACATTATTGATGTAAATAATTTGTTAAGTATAGTATGAACTAAGGCTTATATTCCTTGATTTATCCTTTAACTCTTAGCCTGCCTCTTACGAGACCTCTCGTCGACAATTGACATCACTCTAATTCCATTATTTTTAATGCTAGGATAGCCATTTTACACTTATTAGTTAGGTTTTTAAAAGTTCTGTAAGATGCTGTCCTCTTCTGAATTATTTTACAAGTAAAAAATCAATAAACAGCCTCTAAAGCTAAACAAAAAAATAAGGTTGTCGGTGATTGGCTCTCAGCTGACAAAGACATTCTGATTGGCTGGAAAGAACAAAGAAACTGCCTGATCAAAGAAAATAAAGAAAAATGCTGAGATTTTCATTTCGAATATGATGTAAAGTATTATAAAAGTATATTTTGAGAAATTACAAATTATTTTCATAAATATGCTAAAAAAACAAAATTATTTTAGAAAAATATTGAAGATTTTAGTAAAAATATTGAAGATTTTAGCAAAAAAAAAATTTACTTTTCCATAACGTAAAACTGAAAAAAAAAAGCATTTACATCAGTAACTCTTTGTTTGTATGTTCGCTTTTAAATTTGCCAAAATTGAATATTTTATAATAAATAAATAGCAATTTATTTTTGAAAGAACTTTAGTTCACTTTCATAACCTGACAAATTATTAAAATACTTTTTATAAATGAATCTGAAGTGAATTTAATATTATCGGTGAATATATTTTGACAATTGGCTTTGTCTTCAGTTTGTGAGTTGGCCAATTAAAAGCTTTGATTTTTAACTCACAGAACCAATAATATAATTAGCGGTTTTTGGGTTAAGCAATATATATATAAATGTATTATTTATATATTATTTAAATGTATAGTTATCTTATAAATTGATTATATTTCATTTCAGAGAATATATATATATATATATATCAAGTTATCACATTTTTACATGCATATTCTGGAGGTGATAGCCTCAGTAAATATTACTTACATAATTGTGTGTTTAATAAATTTATAATTACAACTTTAAATTACTGTAATGGATTTCTAGCTATAAAATCTTTCCATTGACTCGTTGTAAATCGAAAGATTTCGCGAGTATTAATGTGTAATAAGAAATGTGGACTTAATCAATGAAGTATTGAATAGCTTCACACTTGCAGATCTAACCACTTCAGCTTCACCTATTTAAATAGAAAGTAAGTTGAAGTAAAGAAGAGTTCCCCTCTTTTCTTCCATAGCATAAGCTTGTGGTTAAACACCTGTAGAGGTCCCTACTATCGCATTTTTACACGCGTATTCTCGAGGTGATAGCCTTAGTAAATATTACTCACTTATTTTTTTTTAAATTCTATATATAATGAATGTTTATTTGTACTTTATATTGATGAATCAAATCTTTTTTTGAGAAGATGGTTTGCATTCATAATGAAAATTTTTTTACCAGCACTATGTCAGAAATTTTATTTCAGACTGCAGTATAAGATATTGAAAAAAAATTAGAAAAATCATATTTTCTATTTAATATAAAATTGCACTTTATTAATATATGTCACATTTAAATTTATTTTTAATTACATAATGAATAAATTTTAGACTATATTTTTTATTTGGGTGTTGAGATTGACATTATTTTCATGATGACACTAATTTTACAAAGTAGACAACCATTAAGAAAGATGGTAAATACTTTTTTTATCCAGAAAGATGTGTATTT
The DNA here is from genome assembly GCA_028023455.1 of Epiperipatus broadwayi. Classification (NCBI taxonomy): domain Eukaryota; kingdom Metazoa; phylum Onychophora; class Udeonychophora; order Euonychophora; family Peripatidae; genus Epiperipatus; species Epiperipatus broadwayi. The sequence goes on along the minus strand of JAQFVV010000056.1, from coordinate 6,444,525 downwards.
TTTTTAAAAAAATCATTATAGGTAATAATTAATAATTAATGGAAGTAGATATTATTAATTGATGAAGATTGCTATTGCATATGTTCTATGAAATATGTCAAAGTAAAGTAGATTTTATATCAAATATGAAAATAGAAATGATTGATGTTTTGTTGAAAGATCATTATAGTATTATTCAACGATGTATTATAAGGAATTTGTATTATTTTATGATGTACAATATGGGTAAAGTTTATTTAAAAAAGAGTTTATAAGAAAAAATAATGCTGTACTGATTTATTTAAAACTGAGGAAAATTAATACAAATTTGATTTAAAGATTAATGAATAATTTCTTATTCAGATATCATTTTGCTGCCTGACTATCATGTGACCTCTTGAGCAACTAACTATTAATCACATTATTTTTTTTCATGTGCATACATAGTATATGTAGTTTTTTTTTAAAAAAAAAAACAACTGATTTATACTATGTCTGTAAATTTAATTGCATATATGCACCCCCCCACCCCAATCCTTTCACAATATTAATGACCATATCTCATGTAATATTATATCGATGAAAGCAAATTAACTTGTTATAAATATCTGGCATCAGAAATATTGATATAAATAAATAGTTTGAAAAGTAAAGTCATTTGAAGTAGATTTATAAAAAAAAGGTACATATTTTCACATATATGTAAATGATATTGAGTTTTTAGATATATATATATCATTATTCGTGAGTAAATTTTTTAATATTTCTTGCGTTTTTTTTTCCTTTCACAACCATTTTTCCAGTTATTTAAAAAAAAGGCATTAAAACGAAAAATAAAATTCAAAGAATAAATGAAATTAATGAAACATGAAAAAAGTATTCTATTTATTTTTTAAATTATCACATACATAAGGAAGTAAAATATAATGTTTGCTGGAAGGCATTGCTAAATAATTCAACAGGATGTATATCAACAAAATAATGTTGAGGATCTCTGTACTAGAGATGCCAGGGGATAATTTTCATCCTCTAGCTAAACCTTTCCACTCTCTTGGGTTAATAAAGAGGAAAAGGAAATTTGTCTTATAATAAAAGAGTGACAAAATGCACTGCTGCAAATAAAGTTTGGTTTACAAAGATTAAGTTCACTGGTTTTTGGATCTCAAACATCTGGTGGGACTGTGGGCTAAAACACCTGTTAAATCCTAATTTACCCCATTTACAAATTAACTTTAGACATTGAGAAAGAGATAAACAGTTGGCTAAGTATAAAAGAAACCGTTTTACCACTTTCACATTTTCATTGTTATAGTAATAGCTGGTTTACTAGTAAATTAAAGATCAGTTAAATATTTCTTTTTTTTTAAAAAAATAAATAAAGATAAATAGTGAAACAATTTATTTTAAAATTATAGTTTTTCACTGTATTTATTTACTAAATTAATCCGGTAACTTTTATAATTTCATTTTACAATATGTATTATGCACGTGAGTGTACACTTTCCATAAATTCATATATAATATTTAAATACAAATATATTGTGTATACTTTTAAGCTAGATGTAATTATAGGGGTTTGAATGTAAACTTTCAAGCTCTCTTTTGCCATCTACTCCGTTTTATACAACCGATACACATAACCACATATATGCGGAAAAAATAAATGATCTCCAATATGAGTATTTCGTGCTAAACCAGCATTCACCAGTTGGTTCGGATCATCATCTCCCACACCCATATACAATCAGTGCTCAGTTTATATCAAGATAAAAAAATTTTCAAACTTCAATGGACATACTTTAATCTTCTTCACTCTCCATCAGATTTTCAGTGATATGGACGGCTGAAGAGTTGGAGAGTGGAGAAGATTGAAACTTTGAAAATTTGCTATCTTAATATAAACTGAGAACTGATTATATATATGTATGGGAAATGATGATCTGGACCAATTTATGAATGCTGTATCTGCACAAAATATGTATATTGAAGCTCATTTATCTTTTTCACATATATGTGGTCATGTGTAACATTTGTATAACATGGAATTGATGGCAAAGAGAGCTGAAAAATTTGGATTCAAACCCATGTAAGTTCATATTCCTTTTGACTTGTCTTGGAGGCCTTAAAGGAACTGAATAAGGCAAATTCCTAATGTCATTCCATACCTTCTTGTCATTGTAGCTTTTATTACTATGTGATTATTCATATTGTATATGAACATGGATGGACTGCTCACCAACATACATTAGCCAGTGTGTTAAGTTTATTGAATTTTTACTTGTAAGTTTAAGATCAAGAAATACCATAGTCTTTCTTCTCAGTTGCTTGATAGCTGTTAATTGAAATATCAATTAAGTTTTCTCGAAGGCAGAATGAATGTATGTGTGAATGAATATTTTTTTCTTCTTCTTCATCTAATAGATATTTACAATCATGATAGACAAATATAAATCATGACCCTTATTCCTAGGAGCTATAAAGTTTTCAGCCACAGCAGCTGTTGGCAGTCAAAGACAGAGGGTGCTAAGAATTTCCTGATTGTGGATCCAGGCTGCCATTTGATGATAACTTTTTATTTAGGTACTTCCAACTGGAGATCACTTTCAAGTGAAGGAAGATTTTAGGAATTGGAAGAACTATCTCATATTAAATGAGACATTATTGAATTTTGAAATTAGAAGAAAAGGTAAGAGACAATTGATTTAAAAAAATTGATATGTACTGTACTACAAAGGGAAAAAAAAACATTGGAAGTACAACTGGAGTAGAATTCATTATAAATAGAAAGTTGGAAGAACAACAATGTGAAGATTGATGGTGTATTGGACAGAGTGGCAAGATTAGTTATTCAACTTAATAGCAGCTCTCAAATGCAGATAATTCGGGTTATGCTTCTACAACTTGTCATTGTGATGATGAAGTAGAGAATTTTTATATGAATGTACAACATGGTTTTGATCAGACCAACCATTTTAAAATTTTCATGGGAGAAATGCTAGAATTGGGGCAAACAGATAAAAGATGAAAGTGCTGTAGGTAAATTTCATTATGGTGATAGAAATGAGAGAGAACACAGACTTTTGAAGTTTGCAGAAAGAAAAATGTTAAATGCAAATGGAAATGGAAACATACAAATGAAGGGACAGCAGAATTGGATTATAATTTGACTAACAGAAAATAGGTCTTTCAAGATTGCAAAGTTCTTAATAAATTCTTTACAGTAAGTGAATATTGATTAGTAAATGTAAGATACATGTTAATGCAAAACTAAAGAGAAAAAAAATATTTAAAAAAATCCAATATTCACAGTTGATATTCCTAATCTTCAGAAATATTTCATTAAAGAAACATTTCATTGAATTTAAATTAGAACTTGTAAATTGCTTTTAAATATTAATAGATTTTGAACATGATTTTGAACATAATTTCTTCAGAGACAACAATTTATGAAGAAAAGAATGAATATGAAAATATATAAAAGTAATGCATTAAAAAGGGTTGAATATCTCGAATTTTGTAAAGTGATGTGAAAAAGAGTTGACACTGCTATAAGAAAATATAATTGTGAACTAGCAAGGAAAGCTTTAGAAGAGAATGAAAGTCTTAAGAGCGTAAAACAAGATCTTGGTAAGGTAGGCAACTTATTTCTGCAATAAGAAAAAAAAGATTGAACTATCATTAAAAAGAGAGATGACCACGAAATGTATAGAAGAATTCTGTCAAGAATTATTTAGCAATAAAGAACAAGAAAAAGTACCTCCTACAACTACTATATTTTCTAAATTACCCAGGATTTTAAATGAAGAAATGAGACATGCAATTAAATTTATGAAGAATGGAAAATGTCAAGGTAATGATGGAATTACAATCAATATCTTAAAAGAAGCTGGTTAAGAAATATAATTTTTTGGGGGAAAGTTAAATGTCTAAATGATAAAGATATAGCAGATAATTGGAAGAATGCAGTATTAATATTAATATTTAAAAAAAAATGATAAAGAGGATTTTAGAAATTACAGACCTATCAACCATTTATTTATCAGTTCTATACAAAATTTTTCCCATAGTAATTACAACTCATCTACAGCAAACTTGATTTTAACCAACCAAAAGAACAATCTGGATTTAAAAGTGGAATTAGTACAGTGGATGACACCTAAGTACTGAGAGAAGTTATAAAAAGGGCCAATGAATATGAGTTGCCATTATGCTTTGGATTTGTAGATTATGAACAGGTATTTGATTCTATAAGCATTTGTTTATGATTAAAGCATTAGATTATCAAGCTATAGACCCAGGATTTTGTCATATTCTGAAGAATATTTATAAAAATGCAACAGCAACAATTAGATTACATAATGATAATAGAAAAATTAACATTGAGTTGAATGTAGGACATGTAACTTCATATCTCCAAATCTTTTTACATGAGTTTTGTAAGAAGTGTTTTGTGGATTAAAATGGGAAGCTAAGGGAGTAAAGGTAAATGGAAATTATTTGAGTCATCTAGATTTTGCCAATGATGTAGTTGTTTTTGCAAGTGGTCAGATGAAAGTAAGATTAAAAGTAAATATTAAAAAGACTAAAGTAATGTTCAATGCATTTCTCAAAAGATGGAAATAAAAATTGACAATGATGAGTGAGAAGAAGTTAACAACTACAAATATCCTGGTCAAATTGTTACTAGAGATTGAAACATAATGGGTGAAATTAATCATAGAATGAAACTTGGTTGAAATGCTTTTGGTAGAAATAACTTAATATTAAAAGAAAATATGTCTTTGTGTTTGAAAAGGGTTTTAATTATCACTTATTACTTATGAATCTCAGTCTTGAACACTTACAAAAGAGCAGTATAGAGATTTCAGACCACTGAACGAAGTATAGCGAGATACATGTAAGAAAAGATTGAAAATTAAATACCTGGGTTAGGGTTCAAACAGGTGTTATTGACATCATTGAAAGAATTAAGAAATTGAAGTGGAATTGGGCTGGACATATTGTTAGAAGAGATGATAATAGATGAAGTTGAAATTTTAAATTGGATTCCAAGGGGTTGTAAAAGACCTAGTAAGAGACCACATGTGTGGTGGATGGATGAAATTAGGAAGTGTGCTGGAGTGATGTGGAGAAGATGTATTGAACTTGGAGAGATCTTCATTATGTAGTGGATTGATAATGGTTGAAAATGATATATTTAAAGTGATATTTTTTTTTTTATGTGTGTATGTAAATACATTTGCACAATTAAAAGACTATTGTTTTTAGTTATTTACCTTCAAATAGAAGAAAATATGTTTAAAAAGTTTTTGTCTACTCCTTTTTTTATCTTTAACTATAATTTAACGAAAATGGTGGGAATTATTCTTCTATTTGCATTGGATAAAATGATTTTCAATTTGATTATATCAGATTTTGTAACAAAAGCTAATGCAGATGGTTTTATCATTATTAAAAGTAATATATTCCTTTTTGCATATTCATTGTATTCAATATATACAATAAATTTTATAATACTAATATATAGAATTTAAATGTAATTAGAACAAATACATAATATCATTCATCATTAGTAACATCCATTATAAATGAATATCACCTTTGCAACTTGCAAAAGAAGAATGACAGAAAGAGAAACAACAGAAGCTAAAGGTGAATTTTGTGATTTTGAAACAAATCTGTAAATGCAAATGAATATTTTTCCATATCTTCCAGATTGATTTTTTTAGTCTATTGTTTGACTTTTAAGTACTCTCTTTAGCTTATTGAGTAATTTTCTTTTCAAAGACTCAAACCCTTCACCTAATTTTTGCTCTTCATTGTGTTCTATTCCCTTTATATTATTTCCCAGAAAGCAATGAATATTACATTTCTATACAATGTGTGAGACCTTTATAATGTTAACAGAATCGATCTATGATGAAAATTATCTGTGTTTTCTACTATTCATTTTCATAACATGCTCAAGGCAACAAAGATAAGCCAGTAAAATACTTGATATTAATTATATCATATCCATAAAGTTAAAGAATTTACTTACTGATCTCACGATCTTGTCATTGGATTTTCAAAACATTAGCAACATTCTTAAAATGATTTTTTATTATTATATTTTAAGTTGATAGGATCCATGTCTCTTTACCATACAATAAATTTAGCAGAATAACCCTTTATACAACTGATTTAATTGAAGTAATTATATCAAGATAATGATCAGTAACCATGTTTTGTAAGATAAAAATGCACTTTTTTCAAACTTTTCTTTATACTTCTGCAAGACAAAAATATTAGAATCATTTCACTAGTTATGTAAACTTGTACTTATTTTTGATCATGTTCATATTGGCAATTTATATTAATACATATAACCATGATTTATGTAATGTATTCTTAGAATTTTTAGTACCCTGCAAATATTAACTTCATGAAGTCATAGGCAGGGCAACTCAAGATTTTTATTTTATTTGTGCTCTTACAACAAATGATACCAGAAATAATCATGCATTCATTGAGAAAAGATCTATTGTAGCCACAAACTCACCATTGGGCTTTCTATGTACTTCATATAAAGGAATATTTTATTTAGAGTGAATATAGCCACATATAGCTAATGGTTTTGAAATATGAGATCTAATTTTGAGAAATTTTTTTTTTTGAAGTTATAATGGAATTTCATTTTTCATTGTCAGTTTCAGGTGCAAAGATAGAATTGTTGTTAAAATGTGTGAAAGTTTTCATCCATAACTTCCATGGGTTCACTTAGATAATCATTATCAATATAACTTTTATTCAGTATACAAAAGTGCTACATATAGATATGACTTATTTTAGTGGCTGTCAACATTACAAACCTCACTGCTACCCAATAATTCATTAGACATGTAGATAAAACAATTGTAATGTATTTACATTAACTATCAATTGTTTTGATTTATATTGTGAAAGGACAATTGATAAATATTTTAATTGAAAGGTAATTATTTCTTGATCTATACAATTTGACATAATCATTCAAAGTTGTAATGTTTATTTGTTGTATGTAAAATTATTCTAACACTATTATAAAAATTGTAGAATAATTTTGCAATAAGGTATATTTGGTAGCCTTCAAAAAAAAAAAGTAACATGGAGATGGCAGTACTTTATCATATTTTAATACTACTGTGTTTCCCTGAAAATAAGACTGGGTCTTATATTAATTTTTGCTCCAAAAGACATCATAGGACTTATTTTCAGGGGATGTCTTATTTTTTCATGTACACAAATTTATATTTATTTAAATACAAAAATATACATTTATTCAAGTACTTCTCTTTACAGAAACTGTAAGATTTCCACATTTTCTTTTATGTACTCACCAGAGTAGTTCTTTCTTTTTGTACTCATCTTATCTGATGACCAAAATATTATTCAGTATAAACTTACCATTAAATCAAGTGTTAATTGAAGACTTGTGAGACAGGAGTTGTAACAAAAATGATTATAGTTAAGAATGATTTGTCCACATAAAAACAACAACAACAAAAAAAATGCAAGCACAAAAATTCAGAAAATGTTCTGTATTTTACATGTGTACATTAAGTACGTACATTACAACACATAGCAAGCAACAATTCATATATGACACAATCACATCAATCCATTATCATATGGGCACATTGTAAACACTTTTCAAATTATTTGTAATAGCCCTTCTTGGGTATTCTTTTGAAAACTTTTCTTTAGAAAGATTGATAATTTAACTTAAATTAAATTTTGATTATTAATGTCACTTCAGTTATTTAAATAATCTTTTAGTGGGAAAACAAATATTTTAAGAAATCAAACATTTTTTTCTTTTATCATGAATATTTAAAAGCTATCATGATAAAAACGTCAAACTAAATTCAGCATTCTAAATCCAAGTATTAAATATAAATAAGCATCTAAAAATATCTAAATGAAATTATAAATTGGCCAATATATTGACTTGTGATGGATAAATCTTTTCTCTATACAAGTAGAATGATGTTTGTTGAAAATGATTGATGGAGAAAATAAAAAAAGAACTGTATAATTTATATTATTTGTTTAAAGCATTAATGTAAACAATATTGTTTAATTGTAAATTCATTACTTTAAAATTAAGTACATCCATCATCTTTCAACAAGCAAACAAAAGTTATTTACCTGACTGCCAATCTTAACTAGGACTTATATTAAGGATAGGGCTTATTTTCTGGTTAGGTCTTATTTTCAGAGAAACAAGGTATTATCTATGCATGTAGTTCAATGATAAATATTTAAGTATGCTTTTGATCTCTGGGGGCAAATACAGAAGAAACAAGCCTTTCTCAGATTTTTCAAAATATATATTTTTAACTGAATTTTAGCAATTAAGTTTTTTGATTACCTATATCTTAATTAAATCTAGAAAGGCAAACCTGTTTAATTTTGTCTTTCATATTATTTTTATTTTATCTGAGACTGAAACTGCTCTTGTGCCATCAAAATATTTGTTAGGAATAGTTTGAAAACATTTCACAACATATTTAAATAACGTGGCTTTATTAGAAATCCATTTGTATAATATTTCAAAGTCAGTATTTTATTTTGTTTGCTATTATCACTATGTTTTAATGCTTTAATAATTTTTGAAGGCTTTGTCCAGGAGAGAATAACAACTTTCCTCAGTTGATATGCTCTCTTCTAATACTACTTTCATTCTTTTGTTTATATTTTGTATTTTGTAAATTTATTTATTGTATGACACACTAGATGTGATTGAGTCAGGGGATCTGCTCTTCAGGTTTGTTATAGAGAGTCAATCCATTTTACAGATTTGAAATTTCCCCATTATTAATAATTTTACTGCAAAATTTGAATAGATATTAACAATATGCATTATGGTTTGAGGCTGTTTTTATATACAGAAGTAGTTTTGATAATCTATTTTGCAGTGCATATAAATGAAATGTTCTTAATCTGTCTGCATGATTTTCTTATAATCACACTATAATTCTTTTTTATATAACAGTTTTTTAAATAATACTTTTACATGCTGTTTTCTGAAGGATCCATGTTTTTCACAGGTTTTACTATAAGATGTTTATTCTTAAAGCTATAATTTAATTGTTCTTAAAAATTATTAATTTGAATTACAAAATCAGTTTTGTTATATATATATATATATATTATGTTGATTTATTTTATTTATTTATTTTTTTGCATTACTTAACACATTCCTCTAGTGCAGTGGTCTTCAACCTTTTCACACCTGCAGACCGGCAAAAATAAGGATAAGATTTTGCGGACTGGCAGAAGTTTACAGATACATTTTCTTAAAGATGTAACATGCTTAGCCTTAGATAAATGTAATTGTTATAACTGACCAAAACAACACACTACTTATTGTGTATAGTAATGGTGTTGCTTACCTTCTCATGCTGAACACAGAAAACAGTACAATAACAATCATTCTCATTAATGTGTTTGCATTTCCATGTTTATTATTTCATTGTTAAAACATGCAAGAATAAAATGTTATTCACCTGAATGTTGGGAAATATCATAGCTAATGTAATTACATGGCAATGATTATGATAAATATAATATCTGTATTTAATGTTAAATATACAAGATGGTTATATATATATATTTATATATTTATGGAGGTTGTCTTTGATAGTAGTAAGGGCAAAATAGAAATCGCATAATTAAAATCACCGTACAGCCCCCCCCCAAAAAAAAAATTGCCGTATTTTAAATCTGAAAAAATAAAATGAAACGTGTAAAAGTCTGAAGTTTTGATATTATTGTAATTTTTTTTTTTTTTTTTGTGCTGGTGTGTTGAAAGGATCAAAAAATGTAATTAATAAGAAAAGTTTTTTTAAAAAATTTTGTTTTTTATTTTTAAAAAAAGGTAACAGAAATTGGTTTTAAAAATAAAAGTTTTAGTATATTAATGGTATACAAATAAAACCAAAAAAAATATTGCCTTATAAGCCAAAAAAAAAGTGGGAGCATTTTTAAATAATAAAAAAAAGAAAACAAAACTTGAAAAAATCAAAAGTTTTTATCTTATTTTAATTTGGGGGTGGGGGTGGTGGATTGAGAAATACTTTGTAAAAGTTAAAGACAGAAATTTTTTGGTTGTTTTTCTTTTTTAAAAAAGGTGATAAAAATTGATTTAATAAAAGTTAAAGCCAAAAACTTCACTGAGACAAAAGTTACTCTTGGTTTGTTTTTATTTTTTAAAAAAGGTAATAAAAATTGCTTTTAAAAATAAAAGTTTTAGTATATTAGCGGTATAAAAATAAAGGCAAAAAAGATATCGCTTTATAGGCCAAAAAAAAAGTGGCCATATTTTTAAACAAACAAAAAAACCCCTGAAATTTGAAAAAGTCAAAAGTTTGATCTTACTTTATTTTGGGGTGGGTGGGGGTGTATTGAGAAATACTTTGTAAAAGTTAGAGACAGAAGTTATTTTTTGGTTTTTATATTTAAAAAAAGGTAAAAAAAATTGATTTCATAAATAAAAGTTAAAGCCAAAAAAAAAAATAAAAACACTAAAAATGAAATATTATATTAACAGAGGGAGTTGAAAAAAATTTAAGAGATCAAAAAAAGTCACCGTATTTTTAAAATTGTGGCCCAGTAACATTACATTTTATTGTTATAACACATAAACAATGCCGACAAGCAGCCGTGATTGGCTATCAAAAGACAACTGGAGTTTGTATAATAAAAACCTTTTTTTTTTTTTTTTTAATTTAAAATTTTTTTTAGAAATATAATAAAAAATTTAATTCTACCCCTCCATAAACATCTGTGATAAATAGAAAAACAAATTAATTTATGTATGATTGATTAGATTTCGTTTTTGTTCTGTTTCTTTTTTTTAAATAAAAACTGTTTATATTAATTAAAAGTTTAAAATCTTATTATTTTGTTAATACTAACTTTCTTGCCAGTCTAGCGTGGCTCGGTGGTTGAAGACCACTGCTCTAGTGTATCTTCCGATCATACTTTGAATAGAACTTAATAACAAAACACCATACTTTGCACTTTTATTTTTACAATTAAACCTTTTTTCATCATGTTATATTAATATTTTTAATTGTATTGTAATCTATTTAATTTTTTAAATCTTTACATATAAAAAAATAATATTTAATATTTAAAACATATGAAAATAAATATCTAAATAAAGTTCTTACCTGAACACAATGAAACCCACCATGATTGAACATAATTATCTATTCAAAAAGTTTGAAGAATAAGATATAAGATATTAGAATTTTATGTTATTAAAAATGATATATTTGCAATTAATTATCCAGAAAAGAAAGAAAATTAGAAGTTAATAAATTATTTATTGTTATTACAATATTTTACAGTTTTCACAAAAACAATTTTCTTTTAGCTGCTAGAGGAAACTTTCAGTTCTAGTAATTAACCTTTCTTAGAATGGTCTGCTTTCAAAGACAATCCCATACTAATGACATGGTTTTTGGTTTAACTCTCATTTGGTTTAACTCTCATTTTTCTACTAATATTTGGACAGATTTCTTTAGGCAGGATTGGTGTTAAACCACTAAACATCACATGATCACCATCTCTTATGCTATCACATAACTGTTATTAAACAGGCAAAATTCTCCATACAGTAGTGCCACCCTGTGCCAACCAGAGCAATCAATAGATGCCATAAGGCTTGTACATGAAATCCGTATCTAGTGCCTACTCATCCAATATCTCCAGACTAAGTTCTGGCTTGTGGCCTTCGTCAGTGAGGAGCATTCGATCTGAGAGCACTGCAACTAGATCTTAGAATCTATTATAATCCTCCAGCAGCCACCTTTTATTCTCTAATTAACTACAAAACTATTGGAATGAAATTGAAAACACGATAATATTTTCAATCTAAACTCAATAGCTTATATAGTTGTATGGATCAGAAACTAGTCTGGGGATACTGGATGAGTAGGCACTAGATGGGGGTTTTATTAACAAGCCTTCTGACATCCATTGATTACTCTGGTTGGCACAGAGTGGCACTACTATATGGAGGTTTTGCCTGTTTAATATCAGTTATGTGCTAGCATAAGAGATGGTGATCATGTGATGTTTAGTGATTTAACACCAATCCTGCCTACTAGGATAGTGGTGGCTATGGTTGTTAAAGAGCCAAAAACATCAAAATGTATGGGTGCTGAACTGAGTTCAGACCCATACAACTATATAAGCTATTGACCTTAGATTGAAAATATTGTGTTTTCAATTTCATTCTCATAGTTTTGTAGTTAAGTAGAGATAAAAGGTGGCTGCTGGAGGGTTGCATTAGATCCTAAGATCTAGGTACAGTGCTCTCAGATCCAAGGCTCCTCACTGACCAAGATCACAAGCCAGAAACTAGTCTGGGGATATTGGATGAGTAGGCACTAGATGGGGATTTTATGTGCAAGACTTCTGACATCCATTGATTACTCTGTTTGACACAGGGTGCCCTACTGTATGGAGAGTTTTGCCTGTTTAATATTTCTTTGTTCTCACTAGATTTAAGCTTTCAATTTCTATTTTGATATTAAAACATTATTATTTATCAGAATATAATAAATCTGACCACATTCAATAGATATTTTTGTTTAAAAATTAAATAAATTTTTAAAAATCACATTTGATTTTCGGAATTAGTTTAAAAATTAGATTTTAATCAAAACAAAACATGTCATGTTATCAAATTTCAGATGGAGCTGCTTCAATTTTTGAAATGAACAAAATCTTTTTTGTTTGATGTTTGTTTTAAAAATCTAAATGGGTTATTTTTAATAACTATTAAATCTTTCACTTTATGCTTTAAAAGTTTAAATTTTTTTCGTAATTTTTATGATATTGCTACATATTATAATCTGCTGATTGACCTTATTTTTAGACATCTCTGTTTCCCATGAGTATAATCTCTATAGTTACAATATTCAGAAGAAAATATTCTGTTATATTTAAAAATAAAATATTTCTGTAAAAAAATAAATATGTATTAACATTAGTTTTTGATTTTTAATAATTATTACACAATTATGATCAATGTAATATTTTGTCAAAGTAATCTTGCTATGTTTGACAGCACAAAATATATAATGGTTACCCATTATTGGCCTGAACTTGAGATGCGATGGACTGCCTATCTGATTTTCTCACCATCTTTTGAATTTTTTTGTATTTAAAATATTAGAAAATAAATATGTGAAGTTTAAATCTGTAAATAGAAGTTTCACAAAATTTTCACCAGGCAAAGAAAAACAAATTTAATTTTTAGAAATCTCAAATGAAGCTTGACTGTCTGGATAAAAAAATCTGTTAATAATAAGTCTTGTATAAAAGTATTGCATCATAATCATTAACAATTACTGAAAATCACATTTTTCATCTTATTTAGCTCCAGGATAAACACAATCCAAAGCATCAGCCAAACACAGATGTCATTTCTAAGCCATCTCTTTTGTAGCTTTGCTAAAACAATAGAAGGTACTGTAAATCACACAAAAAGATACGGTTTTTGTAATGCTGACATCTTTAGGATTTTTTGAAAAATTAATACATTAAAATGGAAGCTTCATAACAGAAATCTGCTGCAGACCAACACACACTGTAATATAAGTTTTACATATGCTTTAAAACAATATAGAAGAGTAACAATTGCAGCACCATTGTAATGCCTAAAAAGTGAAACTTAAAGTATAGATACTCCTGAACACCACCATTGAGTAATAAAAAGCTAGAATTTGTCTAAACAGCATATTATTATTTCTCTCCTTAGATAATTTACTTTTTTCTTTTATTTTCAATACTCTTTTATTAAGATGTCTTACTGTGAATACTGGTACATAATTTCTTTTTTATGTGCTTTTTGTTGTCCTCTCATGCAAAAATCTAAATATATTATATATTTAAAAATAATTGTAGCCATTCATTTTAAGTTGTTCTTCTGTTTTTGTAAACACTAGTCTCATTTTCTTTTTATTTTTTTTCATCTCATAACTATCAAAAAATAAAACAAAAAAGATTAATAACAATAGATAAAGATAATTAAATGACTTTATTGTTCAGTAGTTTATAAGTTTGAGTATTGCAAATGTTCTAACTGGAATCAGTGTAAGGATCTTACACCCTCATAGGGCATTAAAAATGATTAAAGTTAGCTGTAAAATATTGGATGATTTAGATAAAGTTAAAGCAAGTCATAATAAGTGGCAAATCAAAATTGTCATGTGCACGAATTTATGACAGGTTAAATTTTTCTTAGGCTATGACAAGTCAATTTGTCTTGCATTTCAATGGCAAAGTTTTATCACTTCCATATTATGACAGTTCTTTTAATTTCATATTAAGAATAATTGACCATCTTTTCCATTAAGAATTTTTAAATAAAGGACAGAAGATGTATAATTAAAAATAATAGAGCTAGATTGATGGAAAACTATTATATAGAGTGATTTTGTTTTATTTTTGCAAGTATTAGAGAATCGTTCGTATATCTATTTTATGTATCAAATATATATATATACTTATTACTGCTAGCAGCATAGTCAGTTTTAGTTCAAAATAACACACATTCATAATAACTTACTGTCATAGTTCAGAAAGCCTTATTCCAGTACTTACCAGCATTTTTATTTCTCTCTTTATTTGCTTAACTCTGAAAAAAAAATACTTTATTTATTTATTATAAAGATCATCAATCGGCTAAACATTACATTTGAAAAGAAAATGACTGTTAGGTTCTAAAACAGTCACTGTACTATATTTAATAGGGATGGCTTTAGTCTCAGATTATATCGTTACAGCTTATTGATTTTCTTTTCTTTTTAATTCCGAAGGTTTTATTTGAAACTATTTATTCCCTAGTGGGCAATTTTTCTAAACATTGGTTAATGGATTCAATTAATTATAGTTTTCATTAAATGTAAATTATCTTTTATTTTGACAAAAATTTGATTTAATGGGTTAAAAAGATCTATTAATTTTTGAATACTAGCTAAATACAATGTACTTTTGTTTTTGTTTAAAAGCTATTAAATTCTAATTAATTTCCAACTTCGAAGATTTAAAAGAGTGGTTAATCATGCCCTCACAATAGTTTCATTAAACTGCTTTTCAATAATATATTAATTAGACTAATGGCAATGTTTTTTTTTATTTTTATTTGGTACAAAATGATCAATTTAATTTTAACAAAGGTAAAAAAAAACTAAATGATTGGCGACTTCTGGATTGTCATTTAACTAATATATCTCTTATTATATGTTAAAATAACTTCCTTATAGTGACCTTAGGAAACCTAATGATTATCATTAGATGTTGACTGTTGAGAAAAAAGAAGTAGACATTTTATTATATATATATGTATTTAAATTCTGCTTATCTAATAAATCAGTCTTCTTGTTAATTTATTTTTAAAAATCATGGTAAATTTTTCTGTTAACTTTTCTAGCTAGGTATCTTTTACACATTTATCTATATATCTTGACAATCTAGAATGTATTTTTTGGGGTATTTCCCTTGTCTTACTTAGAATCTCTCTCTTTGTATTACAATTTAAATTTTATTTCCACATTTATACTTTTACTTATAATCTTTTTTTTTTTTTTAAACAATAAGTATATTTAATACAACTTTTTTGGGGGGTAGGTGGGATGGCGGACTATTTCTCTATTTGGTTTTTTCAAATATTCATGCACAAACACCCACCCACATATGAAGTGACTTTATGATACGATTTTAGCCTGTATGATGTGATGATATAGTTTTCAAAGTCAAATTTTTAATTGTTGAAAAACTGGAAATAATTCCTAAATTTGTTTAGGACTTGTACAACCAACTGCAATCAACATATTATCTTTTGAGGATTGTTTGATAAATAATTTTTATAAAATTGAGTTTTTTTTTCATCAGCTAGCAAATATATATATGTAATATAATTTATATTAGCTTTCCTGAAAATGATAGCAAATTATATATTACGTTTATGAGTAAATTCAAACCACCGATCCTCATAAGTATTGTAGATTAAATATTATATGAAAAATCTAAAAGTAAAACACTCAATACTAAAGTTGTAAATTAATCTATTAGGATAAAATTGTTCCATTAATATATATATATGTTTTGTAGTAAACTTACAACTTATGATGATTCTGGAAGTCCAAATTTCAATTTTAGTGTTTAATGGCTATTGAAATGTGGTAAATATAGTATATACTTTTAAAGAAATGGACATCATTTTTTTTGGAATAAGATCTACTTGTTAATTAATGCATCATCATTTATTCTTTTAATATTTTTTTTTTTTTTTTTTAAATCCATGTTTAAGTTTTAATTAAATGACTCATTCCTAGCCTTTTCCAATTAGTCATGGTGCTTCAGTTGCTTTGGCTTAAATTTATTCTTTTGTGGTAATTTTTAAGTTTTGTTTGCCAGTTTTAAGTTCATTTACAGTAAAAAGAAATTAAAATAATGTTGATTTATTAATTATATATATATATAAAATCTCAAGATATTAATATTATACTGAGAAACGCTAATACAGATAAACTGATATTAACACTTATTGATATTTTTTTTATCCTCAGAGTTGAGTATCATTACAAGTTCTCTTGAGAACTCTCATGCTTTTGTTTGGATTTTGAAAATGAGAACATATTTTTTATAGTTTGTTCATATATTTAGGATTATTTTTCCAGTATATTTGTTCAATTTTTTTAAATAAGAATACTATGATTAGATTGAGATTTTATTCAAAAATATTTACTTTTAGAATACAAGTCAAGAAAAGATCAATAGCAGAAAACAGCTTTTATTATTGCAATAGAAAGTTATTTTTTATAACTTTTTAGGAATTATAAGTAGAATTTTATTTTCAAAGCAGAATTTTATCGTTTTATGTAATGTGAACAATAATTCCTTTGAATTTTAGAAATTGAATTAAAATTTAATTTATCCCTTAAATATTTTTATCACCAAATGCAAAAACAAAAAGCCATTATTCTAATTATGTATTTCAGTTTATTATCTTTTTTTTATGTTCAAAAATGATATATTGTTTTTAAAAATAATTTTCATTTGTAAACTTGTATTTTATTTGTAAGAAATACGTTAAAGTTTAAGGAAAAAAATCATAAAGAATAATAATTAATTGTTAAAAATGAAAGTTGAAAATGTAATCAGACAGTTTCTAGGGACTGTAAAATTAACCATAAATACTTGAAAGGTTAATAGGTTAAGAACTTAAAAAAAGTTGAAATTTTCATTTACTTCAAGAAAGTACTAAATACATTCTTTGCTGGTCAAATGATTTCATTATAGTAATTATGATATATAGTGATTAACATCTCATTTTGTATAAGTTGTGTAGTTAATGCAGGCACAGGTTAGTCAATAAATGAGATTAATTCAGCAACAATTGTCAAATCTTCTAAGATTCATTATGTTGGAATAGTATAAATGCATATATGAATCTCGAACACAGAATACTATGATAATTTTACTTTTCAAAATATCAAACCTTGAATATCATTATATATTTATGAGAACCATAATATATTTAAATACACACATCACTTAACTATTTATTATAAGAATTTTGAGGGACTAATGTCTGGATTGTGAGACGTCATGAGTTGTGTGTTTCTTACCTCCATAGATCATCTTCATTGCTCTCTCTGTTATCATTAAATCTTGCAAACCACTTAAAAATATTATGATTCTTTGTTTCACTGCCATACAGAGTTAAATTATTTCAAATATTTAAAACAAAATTTAATTTTAGCCTGTGTTCATTATAAGTGAAAGTACGAAATATATCACATTTTATGTCGTAACTCATGATCCAGACTTGCTAGTTTTTTTAAATTTTCATAGTGAATAGCTAAACTAGGTAAGTATTTAAAATATGCATTAATTCCAATGATGGCATAGTTACCTTTTTTCTGGCACATATTGTGTGTGTGCTTACATGCACTCACATATATATGTATATAAAGAAACTGAGCAAGGCAAATTCCTAATGTCCACTCCATGCTTCTTCTTGTTGCAACTGTTATTACTATGTGATTATTCATCTACTATACAAACATGGATGAGCTTCCAGCAAGATAAATCCAAGAAACACCATGGATTTTTTTTCTTAGTTATCTAATAGCTGTTAACTGAAATATCAGTTGAGTTTTTTTTTGAAGGCAAAATAAATGTGTGTGTGAATGAAAAATTTTTTTTCCAATAGATATTTACAATCATGACAGAAAAAACTAAATCTTGGCCCTTATTTTCAGGAGACTGTAAAGTTGCCAGCCAAGGCAATAATTGGCACTTGAAGGCAGAGAGTGCTAAGAATCTCCTATTGTGGACACAGACTGCCATTTGAGGATGATTTTTTATTTAGGTATTTACAACTGCAGATCACTTTCAAGTGAAGAAAGATTGCAAGAATTTGAAGAATAACTGTCTCATATTAAATGGGACATTATTGGACTTTATGCAGTTAGAAGAAAATATGAAGAGACAAAGGCACAAATATTGGAAGTACATTTGGAGTAGGATTTATTATATATAAAAAGTGGAATAACAACATTGTGTAGATTGATCATGTATTGGATAAAGTGGCAAGATTAATTATTCAACTTAATATCAGATACCAATTGCAGATAATTCATGTTTTTGCCCCAACAAGTTCTCATATAAAATTAAAGGATTTTTATATGGATATACAAAAAGCTTTTAATTAGAGTAGACAACATTTTAATTTACTATGGGAGACATTTAATGCTAGAATTGGTAAACAGTAAAAACATTAAAGTTCTATAGGTAAATTTCATTATGGTGATAGAAATGATAGAGAGAATAGACTTGTAGAGTTTGCAAAAAAAGAAAAAGTATTTTATGAATTTTTTTTTAAAAAAAAAAGCTAAATGGGAATGGATATAAAAGCATCCACATGAAAGCACAGCAGAATTGGTTATATTTTGCCTAACAGAAAATATGTCAAAATTGTAGTGTTCTTAATAAATTCAAGGAAATGATCATTGGTTAGTGAGATGTAAGATACATGTTAATGCAAAACTAGAAAGACAAAGAGTATTAAGAAAAACAGTATTCACAGTTCATGTCCCTAATCTTCAGAAACATTCCAATGAATTTTAATTAGAATTTTCAAATCATTTTTAAATATTAATAGATTTTGAATAGACTTGAACAAAATAATTAGGGAGATAATGGATAAACTTCTAAAAACTGCAACAAAAATAGTTCACATGAAAAAGCAGCAATTAACCAGTAAAATTTCTACCGAAACTAGAGAATTTATGAAGAAAGGAAGGAATATATAAATATATATAACGATACATTAAGATGAATTGAATAGTTAGAATTTTGTAAAATGTGAAAAAGAGTTGATAATGATATAAGAAAGTATAACTGTGAACTAGCAAGGAAAGCTATAGAAGAGAATAAAGATCTCAAGTGTGTAAAGCAACATCTTGGATTGGTAGGAAACTTAGTTCTGCAATAATAATAAAAAGATAGAACTATAACTAAAAAGAAAGATGACATCATGAAATATTTAAAAGATTTCTTTCAAGAATTATATAGTAATAAAGTACAAGGAAAAGTAATTCCTACAATTATTATATCTTCTGAATTGCCCAGGATTTTAAATGAAGAAATGAGACATGCAAGGTAATGATGAAATTATAATTGATATCCTAAAAGAAGCAGGTGAAGAAGTAGAATTTTTTTTTTGGGCAAAGTTATATACCAAATGTCTAAATAATAAAGATGTACCAGGTGATTGAAATAATACAGTATTAATATTTAAAAAAGGTAACAAATAAGATATTAGAAATTATAGATTTATCTGTTTTTATCAATTCTATACAAAATTTTAATGAGATAAAATTACAACTCATCTATAACAAATTTTATCTTTCTTTTATCAGTTCTATACAAAATTTTAACAAGATAATTACAACTCATCTACAGTGAATTTTGGATTTTAGCTAACCAAAAGAACCATTTGGATTTAAAAGTGGTTTTATTTACAGTGGATCATATTAAAGTAAAAAGAGAAGTTGTAAAAGGTCCAATGAATATGTGTTACTATTGTGCTTTGCATTTTTAGATTATGAAAAGGCATTTGATTCTATAAGTATTTCTTCAGTAATTAAAGCATTGGATTATCAAGGTATAGACCCAGAATATTGTCATATTCTGAAGAATATTTATAGAAATGTAACAGCAACAATTAGAATAGATAGTGATTCTAAAAAGATTAGCATTGAGAAGGGTGTATACTGGGGTGATTTCATATCTTCAAAACTTTTTACAGCAGTTTTGCAAGAAATATTTTGTGGATTAAAATGGTAAGCCAAAAGAATAAAAGTAAATGGAAATTATTTAATTCATCCATATTTTGCAGATAATGTAGTTGTTATTGCAAATAATGCTTTAGAGCTTCAGGAAATGTTGCTAGAGTTATCAGTTGAAAGTAAGAAATGTTAAAAAATAGTAATGTTCAAAGGATTTTTTCAAAAGATGAAAACAAAGATTGATAAGGATGAGTTAGAAGTTAACAACTACAAATAACATGGTGAGATTATTATTATGGATGAAAACATAATGGATGAAATTAATCATAGAGTTAATCTGGTTGGTATGCTTTGGGTAGAAATAACTTAATATTAAAAGGTAATAGGCCTATATATTTGAAACAGAAGGTTTTTAATAAATTTGTCCTTACTTTATGGATCTGAAACCTGGACACTTAACAGAAAAGCAATATAGAGACTTCAAAACATTCAAAATGTATGGAGAGATGCATGTTAAGAATACCAAGAAAAGATGAAAAATAAAATACATGGGTAAGAGAACAAACAGGTGTTATTGACATCATTGAAAGAATTAAAAGATGGGAATGGGCTGGGTATATTGCTAGATGAAATGATAATAGATGGAAGTTGAAATTTTAAATTGGATTCAAAATATGAAAATAAAGATTGATTATGATGAGTTAGAAGAAAAGTTACAAATACTTTGATCAGATTATTAATCCAGATGGAAACATAATGGATGAAATTAATCATAGAATTAAACTTGGTTGGAGTGCTTTTGGTAGAAATAACTTGATACTAAAAGGAAATATGCCTATGTGTTTGAAAAGGAAGGTTTTTAATAAATGTGTTTTACCAGTTCTTACTTATGGATCTGAGACTTGGACACTTAATAGAAGAGCAATACAGAGATTTCAGACCACTCAAAGAAGTATGGAAAGATGTAGTTGAGAGTAACAAGAAGAGATCGGAAATGCAATATATGGGTAAGAGAACTAACAAGTGTTACTGACCTCATTGAAAAAATTAAAAGACTGAAGTGGAGTTGGGCTGGACATATTGCTAGAAGAGATGATAATAGATGGACAATTGAAATCTTAAACTGGATTCCAAGAGATTGTAAAAAACCCAGAAAGAGACCACATGTGAGATGGATCGATGAAATAAGAAAGTATGCAGGGGTGATGTGGAAAAGAGAAGGTAAAGATTGGAGAAGATGGATTCATCCTGCAGTGGATTGATAATGGTTGATGATAGTGATGATGATGATAGGTAAAATTTCACATTTGTATTAATCACAATCAAAACTACTCTGAAATCTTCATGAATCACCCCATTACCAAAAGTAAACAATCTGAAACAAAATACTATTTAATCAGATAAACTCAGGATAAAACATTTACAGGACTACTAACAAATAATGGCATCAGTTAAAGAAAAAAGTGGAAAACTAAAATCTTAATAAAGATAAAATAAGTAAATTGAATGTCAAGGGAGGTAAATCTTAACAAACAAACAACAAACCCCAAAATGGAGTAATAAGTATTAGCATTTAAAATTAAATAGATATATCAAAGTACTTTAATACTGTTTTTGTTTATCTTAATATTTGCTGATTTTTCTTCTGGAAAAAATGCTATACCATCCTTTTAATGTCTCAAAATTATTTTTTTGGCTTAAGAAAATTCAAACAAAAGAAAAAGATATCTATGATAGTAAAAATAAACTTGCTTCTGCAGAAAAAATTCTGCCAACTAATTTTGAAATCTTTTGTAATAAAATTTTTTACTTTCTACACTACAAAAAAATATCTACACACGTATTTAATAATATAGATGTTTATTTATTAGAAAAGAATTATTGTTGTGTTTTTATACCTTCACTTTGTAGAAGGATTTAATAGCATTGATGAACTACTGATTATCCAGGTCAAAATGATTTTTTAAATGACTGCTTCAATTAGAACTATCTGCATGGTAAATTCAACATAGATTTTCTTATCTTGTAATATCATAAAGATTTACTGTGATTGCTATATATTTGGTGTAGCATCTCCTGTAATTTATCCTTGCCAATCTTAGTGAGATTTTAAATATCAGAAAATTATGTCAGGCAGTAAGTATAAAGTGCAAAATAAATTCAAATATTGCATGAATGTCTGACATTCTATTTTTTGTGTGCTCATCTTGGTCATATTGCTTTTTGGAATATTTCTGGAGAGTATCACAAAGAGACACATTTTTTTAGGGCTAGTCATTATTACAAATTAGTAGTATGTCTAAAGACCGAGACATACTAGTTTCCATAGCAGTTTGTTTTAATAATGTGCATCAATTGGTAGAATAAATATATTATAACTAATATCTTTATTAAATGCATTATATTATGATTAAAGCATGATAACTACTTTCCTTTGAACCAATCCAATCAATTTAATGACCCTAAATTAAATCTTAATACAGTTGTTCTATTTATCCATTGTTTTTTCATTAGCTGTAGATGCTTCAAATAGTATTATCTAATTAATCTTTAAATATATTTTATATATAAGAACATGTAATAATGAACATTCTACACCTTTACAAAGCAAATATTTGGATAATTACCGAAAGTATTTTCATTTATCATGTGAAAGACTTTAGATTGATGGACTAGTACTTTTTAGCAATATATATATATATATATATATATATATATACTTATAATTACTATATATATATATATATATATATATATATATATATAATTATAAGTGCAGTCTGTTCACCAACACAGACACCAGGTCATTTTCTATTCTTTTTTCTACAGTCACATTTAACAGTATTGTTATCTTATGTTAAGGATGCAAATCATTTTTTTGAACTTTTCCAGGATATTAAATTAAGTAAAAAATGATATTTTGTTAAGTTTTGCTATTGAAGTTTTAAAAAAATATTCAATTGCCAGATTTTGTTGTGAGATTGATTAAACACTGCTTATTAAATACATATTTGTTTTTGATGGTCAGAGGTGTAAACAAACATCAGGTTTAGCTATGGGTTCATAAATTTCTCCAGTATTGATTTCTATTTTTAGGTAGAACTTGGAAAAGAACATTTTGATATCAGCAGTTAAACAACCATCTATATGGCTGAAGTATGTTGATAATACATTTATTATTTGGCATCATGGTAAACATGATCTTGATAAATTTTTAATTTTATTAAATTCTTTTCACAACATCAAATTTGCTATGGAAGTAGATTCTTAGATGTTTTAATCGAAAGAAAGAAGGTTGGTTTTTTATCCCACAGTATATATAGAAGGCAAACACACACTGGGAGATATCTAACTTTTTTCTCATTTCCATCAAGCACAATTAATTTAAGTGGCAAAGACATTGTTAGATAGAACTCTTAAGATATTTTCTGATGATGGCTATTTTCACCAAGATATCTATGCTAGTAAAAAAATGCTTCTTCATAATGGTTTTGCTGACAGGATTATTAATAGGGTTTTTTTTTATATAATAAAAAAGATTTTAATATTTCAAAAAATTGAGACTGGCCTGCCATATAAAGAGAATAACTGATAAAATTGTTAATGTGTTAAAGAAAAATAATATCCACACAATTTATATTACATGTAAAAAAATTAATGAACATGCTCTTAAAGATAAAATTCATTTGGAGTCTTATAGTGCAGGAGCGTCCAAAGAGTCGATTGTGATCCACCGGTCGATCGCAAAGACAATTTTAGTCGATCGCGAAGTCAATTTGGCAAGAGCTGTCGAATAACAAGTGAAACAAATTAAGTCAAGGTTTTTAAGTTTTTTTGTTATTTTAGTTTTTGTTCTAATTTTTTTTTTCAATTCTAGATATGTGAAGTCCACTAAGGTGTATCATTACTGAAAATAATATTTTTAATCTTGACTTAACGTAGCTAATTTGAATTAATAAATATTGTTAATAATTACTCATGTTGCTTTAATTCTCCTGGACATGAGTTTTTGGCCCGTTAAATAATTATTTTTTTACTAGATAGATATATAAAAATAGTATGTATTTCACACCTCCTTCCACTTAGACTATGCCTATGACAACAAGATCGATTGCCTATGACAACAAATCAATTGCAACACACTTTTAAAATAAAAAATAGATCTTATGAACACAAAAGTTGGCCACCCCTGTTATAGGTTATATGAAATTCCATGTGGAGTTTGTTAACCTTCATACATTGTACAGACCAACCATAGAATAAACATTAGAAAGGAAGAACACATTTGACAGTTATCAGCCATTTATTATCACATTAGCAAACCATGGGATTCTGGCAAAAATTGAACAGTATAACCAGAGACTGCTAAGGAAGCTATAGAGTTTTTGAAATACCTAGGCACATAAATGAAAAGTGTGAATTAAAGAAAATTAACAATATTTGACAAAAGTTATTGGAGAATAAAATATTTTTTAAAACTTCTCAACCAATAGAATTTAAGAATGAAAAGAAAATAACAAAAGAAAAAAAATAACAATTTTAAATCTCACCATACACATTCTTATGATTTGAGAAAAAGCTCTGAGGAAAGTACTTGTTATTGTACTGAAACATCAGCTATTTAGCTATTATATTTTTATTACACAGAAGCTCCCGGAAATAATAATATGAAAATATAAATAAGGTTTTACTTTAATGATGTATATAAATCTATAAGTGCTTTATGCACAGACAATGAAGTTTTAAATTTAATTGTATATTAAGCTAAACACTTTCGAAAGATATGTAATCCCATATTCATAGCTAGATGTGTAATGAGAAAATATCTTTAATGCATATGATATGCAGATATATGTAAATTTGAGTGCATTATTTACGTGTTCATTTTCTTGATATGAAGAAGCAAGCCTCTTTTCTGTTAATTGCTGTAAGATCACTTGCTATGTAGCAAGCCTTTTTAACCTTGCATCATTTCTCTTCATAGAAACAATACTTGCTGCTTCTGGGTGAAAAATGTGGCTGGTGGTTTTCTCATGCTCAGTGAATACTGAATAATTACCCAGTGCCTTGGTTTTGGTCTTATTATATAAGTATCTGTACTGGGATAATCTGGTTGTACTATTTGCCTTGGTTTCAATTATTATGGGGCAGGTGATTTTGTATACGATATGAGGAGTCAATTCAGGTGTTATTTTGTCCTTAGTATTATTGATTAATCTATTAGTGGAGGGGGGGGTGAATGAAAAGCAATTTTGAATTCGTTGGAAAGTTTATTATTTGTTTCAATAATGAGTGGATGTATGGAATAAGGATGCATGGCTTGTTTACTTTCTGTTGTTGATAATTTATTTTATAGAAAAATTGATTGACTTTTTTGTTGACGACTGTCTGTTTATGTCCTATATTGATGAGATAATCTATATAGTGGGTTAGATTGTCCCTTATGCCAACTTTGTATTTGCATAAGGAGTGGTTCCTGAAGAGAAACGCTGAGAGGGCTGTGAGTTTGGGGTGCATAGGAGTCAGGATGAATTACATCTCTAACTTCCACAGATTTTACTATTTTTTTACTAATGCGTTTATCCAAGTATTTAACTTCCTGTCGTGGGTTTTTTCAAACTATGGTGAGGTTAAACTTGGTGAGATTCTGAAAGTTATTTTGTATGTCAAGTATAATATTTTTTGTTGCAGCAATAAAGGTCATCAACATAGTATGTATATATGAAATTAGGTGTAGTGTTAAAGTGTGTAGGCAAGATTTTCTGTTCGAAATGGTTGAGGACGATACTGGAAATTATGCTGCTGAGTGGGAGGCTCATAGGCCAACCATTATGCATGTGAAACCATTTATTTCTAAATATAGGAATTATGTTCGCATGTGGCCATTTTAAAAAATTGATGACTAATGCCAAATGCGTAGGTGAGATGTTTGGCAGATTAATTAGATGGATTTTTATAATTTCAAATGTATTAGAAGTTTTATAATACAAATGCAAAAAAAAAATTAAAACTATGCTGTTATATTTAAAATCTGATTTAATATATTTATATATAATCTGAAAATTGTCCGGATGATGTTTCACTGGTCATAAATTATTTTGAATACTAGTTAATAGTGTAATTTATATTATAGAAGACAATGTGATCTCATAGAATGTAAAGTTTGTCCATTATATAAATCATACAACATATGTCTTTTCTAACTATATTAATGTTTGAATAATTAACCAAATCAAACAATGAGAACATAATTTATAAAACATAGCCAAACGTTTATTTTACTTAATTCAAATTATTTGCATAATTTTTCACATCCCTACTTATTTTAGATACCATTGTAATTGTTCTACCCAATTATATTTTTGTTAATGACATTTAACTTTAATTATATTTAAAGATGAAATATATTATGACTTCATAAATAATAGTATTAGAATACATTAAACTTTATGCACTTTATTTTATGTGCATTCTATAAAGAAATATATCTTAAATTGATAATGTTAAATGCTCAGTGTAATTAAATTGAAACTTATAGTAAATTTTCATATAAGTGAGATTCAGTGTTAAGAAAAATTTGATAAAATTATTTTCGCTTAAGTATTAATATTAAAAATATCAATAGAAATATACTAATATGAAATGATTTTTTAAATTAATTTTTTTATATCTTTATGCTTTGATAACAAAACGATTCCCACTATAGTCCTAAAAATGAAATGGTTAAATTAAGAAACCCAAATAACTTTGTAGCAAATAAAATTATTTTTCGTTTGATTATTATTAATAAAATATTTATTGAAATAATGAGTATATTAAAATAACAAAACAATTTTAAAAATTTAAAAAAAAAAGGCTTATCGTTATATTTTAATAACAGTGCGAATAATTTTGCTACAATATTAAAAATGAAGTGACTGAATCTTATATTAAACAACATTTATTAATTTTACAATAAATAAATAAATTCCAGGTCATTTCTATTTGTCAAGCATCTTTTTAACATTTTGTAAGAGTTTTATTATCAATGTATTTTTCTGATCTGTTCATTTGTACCTTTAGCAATGAAAATGCTTAAAATATTTAAAATATATATTCTACATACATAGCGCATGATAATTTCAGGCACAATCCAGATAATAGAATTGGAAATGTAACACAAATTTCTGGAATTGAATTTCAAGCTAGAGAATAGTAAAACTATCAATTTGAATTCTGATTCTGAAATATTTTTTTAAAAAATTAAGTAAAATTTATAGGGAGCCTAGAGAACTTCCAAATTAAACAGTAGATATTGTAATATCATAGAAGTAAAACTTTCCAAACAGTAGTGCGATTTAGTGCAAACCAGAGTATTTAATGGATGCAGGAAGGTTTCGGGCATAAAATCCCTGTCTTCTACATTCATTGATTACTCTGGTTTACACCGAGTGGCACTATTGTATGGAGAGTTTTGTTTCTGTTTAAACAATTTATGTAAGCATAAAGGATGATGATCATATGGTATTGTAATCTCATGTAATTGTGGAAAGCTTAATAATGTGGGTTAGTGAAAAACAAAGGTCAGCTAATAGCAAAAAAAAATTTTTTTTCTTTTAAAAGTTCAATTTTAGTTTTTCAGAGCAGTATATAAAAGTGGAATACAGTGTAATTTTTACAATTATACTTTTGATTTTTTTTTTTTTTTTTTGGTATTTTTCTATTTAAATGATTGTGTGGGGTAGTAATTTTCTTTAAAGTGTGGGTCTGGAATGGATTATCTCTAAATACATGTTTTTCAGTGTATTAGTAAATGAACACACTGTTTAGAAAACATGTTTTTGTATCAATTATATCTGTAACTATCGAATTTTGCATCTTTTTTTTAACTATGTAATTTTATAAGTAACATTAATATGCTTCCCAAGAAAAGATTAAACTTTATTTGACAATTTAACTAATTACTTGCTGAGCAATGCTTCTGACTTGGGAGCTCATAATCATAGTGCTCAAACTTATCAGCTAAAGTGGTTGCTTTTATTAAGAAAAAAAAAAGACATTAATACTTGATGGTTAATATGTAAATTAATAATTTATACATTCCACATATTTACATATTTTATTTATTGTGAGGATGCTATTAGTGATAAACTACACTTTCCAATCATTGCATTTTATACATACTATTTTAATATTCCATGTATTGAAATCATGGCCAGATTCCATTTGATGCTCCAGAAACACTGACATCACTTTGAGATCTTTTTTGCATGAGAATATGTGTAATGATATTGTGCCAACCTAATGGCATTGTTAGCATGCAATTCTTCATAATAGATTGCTTTGTAATTAGCTTCATTGCAGCTGGTTTTGTAAACAATATGGAAATCCTGATCTGGAGAC
Source organism: Epiperipatus broadwayi (assembly GCA_028023455.1). NCBI lineage: Eukaryota > Metazoa > Onychophora > Udeonychophora > Euonychophora > Peripatidae > Epiperipatus > Epiperipatus broadwayi. The sequence continues at coordinate 6,415,825 of JAQFVV010000056.1, read as the reverse complement.
AACCTGTCCTTCATATTGTTTAAGAGCTTATTTAAATTTTAAGGGGTCATAATCCTATCATTAAGTGCATCATCACATATATTTTTTAACTGTTGTGATAAACCAGACACAAGGGAGCCTTATCTACTTAATTGTATTATCATATTCTAGAGGGCAGATATTTAATGTAGAATAAAATTTCTTAAGAGTTCTGAATAAAATGTTACACTTATAGCTTGTGTTGACCAAATCACCATTTTATAGTTTATTTCACTGTCAGATCTTTGAATGTAAATGGCAAAGAATTTTATTCCCATGGGCTCATCTTGCTCTATAGTTCATATCTAAGATAAACTCTGCATGTTATACTCCAATCCACAAATTAGCATATCATTGACAGCGCATATAAAATGAGTTTTTCACTGTAGAAATATATTTAGGGATAATTGTTTCCTCATATTTCTTTAACATTATGCTACTGAGTATACTGCTTATTGGCAATCCCATAGGCCAGCAATGCTGCCTTCTATAAAATTTATTGTTAGATAGTATATAATGTCATTGTTAATCTAGCTCAGGGCATCAATAACAAACTTGGTCTTGCTTTAATTAAAGCCCAACATTCTTAATACTTCATGGATTATATCTATATTATTTTAACATCAGATTGAATTGTATAATTCAACTATATCAAGCAAAGAAAGTTTAGATTGGGAACTCAGTTTGTGTACACTTAACAGCCACACATAATCCAAAGAGGATTTAATTGTGAAACCATGTTCTTAGATAATTAATGAGCCATTCAGTTAACACTTTTGCTGTCTTATAAAAACAAGCATATCCAAAATCTATTAATAGTCTTAGGGAGTTATTTGCTTTGTGAATTTTTTCATTTGCAAAAAGTTTAGAGAGATTGGCAGCCATTGGATAAATCCTGTGATATTATGCTTTGCTGACAATCTTATGGACATACATTTTTCATTCTTTTTAAATTATAAGTTTCTACTAGTTTAAATTTTAATTTATGAATTTGCTCATTGACTTGATGGTTATATTTATCATTAGTTAATTCAGTGAATCTGTTCCCTTTGTCTTCTTTCAAATATTTAATTTGATTAATTTGTACCTAATTTCTAATTGTTTGTATATTTTTATTCATGTGCTTTCTTTAGTTTTTAGTTATATGCTGCAGTGCTTGTGCCTCTTTGTTCATTATGCTTTCTTTCAAAGGGCTATCTTTATAACTAGCCTCTATATCAGCTATTACTTCCATACAAGGCTTTTTCTATTCACCACCAACAAACTTTGGACCATAGTCAAGTACTTATTTTATATTTTTGGGGAGAAAATGGTTATTAGATTAACACAGTTTTCACTGGTTTCATTATTTATTATCACTTCCTGCTTTTTTGCCACAATTTTTAATTTTTTTATCATATTTTACACACAACTAAGCTTTTGGGGATTTTGAAACTTTTTGACATATCCTTCATTGTACATGCTTCTGTTTTCAGTGCCTCCCGAAGTAACTGTATTTTTAAATAATGTAGAAATTGCTCAGTGAGTTATTAGTTAAGTAGTCAAATAAAGTTTAATCTTTTCTTGGGAAATATATTAATGTAACTTATATAATTGCATAGTTAATGAAAAGAAGCAAAATTCGTTAGTGTTACAGAATATTATGGATGAATATAATAGATATAAGACAGCATTACTAAAAGCCATAACTGTCAAAAGAGAAAGACTCAAACTAGTGAAATGTTTGTGCTATCACGTTTCCCCTACATATAAGTTAATCTATATACCAAAGGGGAAAAAATCTACATTATTTTAAACTACTATTACTTTGAAAGTTTCTTCAAAGGTGTAGGAAGGCATTGAAAATGGAAGCATGTAGAATGAAGAATATGGAAGAAAGTTTCAGTATCCCCATCCCCAAAAGCTTAAATGAAAAATGCCAAAATATAGCAAATAAGTTGTCTATAAAAAATATGATAAAATAGTAAAAATTTTGGCAAAAAAGCAGGGAGTGATAATAGATATTGAAAATAGTGAAAAGTGTATTAGTCTCACAAACCATCCTCTCCCTGAAAATGTTAAACAAGTGCTGCTTCACTTCAGTCCAAAGTTTGTGGGGGGTAAATGGAAAAAACTTTTGTATGGAAGTAATAGCTGATACAGAGGCTGGTTACAAAGATAGCCCTAGAAAGAAGGCATGGTGAACAAGGTAGCTCAAGCATTGTGACATGCAACTGAAACTAAAGAAAACACTTGGATAAGGAATATACAAATAATTAGAAATTACATGCAAATTAATCATATATAAATATTTGAAAGAAAACAAGGGGAACAGATTCATTGTGTTAATCAATGATGAATATAACAGTAAAGTCAACAAGCAAATTGATAAATTCAAATTTAAACTAATGGAAACTTATAATTTGAAATGAATGAAGGGTATATTTGTGCTATCCATATTGAGAATGGATCTGAAATGAATGAAGGGTATATTTGTGATATCCAAAGGATCTGAATAAGGTTCAGACTGTTAATAGATTATGGGGATACTTATTTTTTTTTAAGACAGAGAATCTGTTAGCTGAATAGTCCATTGACTATGTAGGATTTGTTAGTTTCACAATTAAATTTTTTGTTTTATTGATATAACTGCTAAATGTACACAAACTGAGTTCCTAGTCTAAACTGGCTTTGCTTGATATAGTTGAGCTATACAGTTCAATTTCATATCAAAGTTCTACAGATATAATTCACAAAGTATTAAGAAAGTTAGGGTTTAATCAGAGCAGAACTGAGTTTCTTATTGATACCTTGAGATAGATCGATAGTGCCATTACTGCACTATTTGACAACAAATTTTACAGGATGGAACATGGTTGGCTTTGCGAATAAGCCATGTACTCTGTAACATAATGTTAAATAAATATGAGTAAACAATTATCCTCAAATATATTTCTGCAGTGAATAATTCATTTTATATATACTATACAGATGGGTGTGCTAATTTGTTCATTGGCAGATAATATTAATAAAGATACAGAATGATTTATTGCAGAACTTATCTTTGGTATGGACTATAGAACAAGAAGATGAATGCATTGGAACAAAATTCTTAGACCTTTACATTCAAAGCTCTGACAGTGGGATAAACTATAATAAACCTTTCATTGTTCATGAAGCAGTACATCCTCAATCACACACTCCCATCTCACACATACTGGCTGGGTTTAAATGTTTTCTCTATAGAAACCAAATGTTATGCAAATATGAAAGAATAACATTGTAATGTATATCAAAGATTTGATCAATGCAGGCTATAAGCATAATATTTTATTTAAATCTCTTTAAGAAATTTTATACTACATTAAATACCTGCCCTCCAGGATATGACATCATGACTAAGCAAATAAGTCTTCCCTTGATGACTGAATTATTACAACTGTTAAAAATATATGTGCTGATGCATTTAATGTAAGCTTTAAAACTCTTCCAAATCTGAATAAGCTCTTAAACAATACGAAGGACAAAGTCGTCTCCTGATCAGACCTTCCATAAATTGTTTACAAAATCAGCTGCAGTGAAAACAATTGCAAAAGCAATCTACTATGGGAAATTGCATGCTAACAGCACCACAAGGGTGGAGTAACATCAATACATGTATTCTCATGTATTCTGGAATATTAAATGGAATCTGGCCATGATTTAATTTATGGAATATTAAAATAATATGTGCAGAGCACAATGATCAGAAAAAAAATTCAATGAGGCATGGTTTATCACTAATAATATCCATGCAATCAATAAAAAAGATTTTTATATAGACTTGTTCTGGAAATGGAATATGTAAATTATGAATTTACATATTAACTGGAGAGTATTAATGTCATGTTTTCTCCTAATAACTGGAGTTTAACAGATAAGTTTGAGTGCTATGATTATGAGCTGCAGAAGTCGAAAGCATTGCTCAATGAGTTATTGGTTAAATTGTTAAATAAAGTTTATCATTTTTATTAGTTATTCATTAGACAAGAAATTATGCAATAATGAATAATATTTCTGTAGTTACCTACAAAAAACAATTATATCTGTTAAATTTTTAAAAGCTAAATTAATTTGTACATATTATCAATACAAGAAATACTTTGATATGCAGTTTTGTATATATGTGTGAAATATATTATCTGGAATTATCTGTGTAATTAAAAATATTTTTAGCTGGATAGCACTTGCTAACATCTGTTAAGGTATATTACTCAGGTGATAGCATTCATTTCAGCAAAAATATTGATACAATAATATTATTAATAACCTATGTATAAAGACATTTATTGCATGTGAAATCTTTAATTTAACATATATATAATATACATACTCATAATAGAAAATTAAGTCATAGCAATTATTATTTTTATTTTTTATTATTTGCTTTTTTGTTGCATAGTTTGCACTGTTACATAGTAGCAGACTCAAGAGCCAAAGATTCATAGATTATCGCTAGGCTCTATTACTTTTGTACTCAAATGCCATATGAGATCTTAAAGAACAACAGTTTCATTATTTTGTCACTTCTTTTTTTTTTGGGTGTGTGTATACTTTCATAATTAGCTATAAATTTCTTGATTTTCACATAAAAATATTTTCAGCTGCTTTTAAAATGACTTTTCAACTTTTAGTCTAAAAACATGAAAATCACTTGTGAAAAAGATTATGGCTTTTCCGTGAATACGAATGGACAGTAACACGATTCAAAAGAATAGTTTTGAATAACAACCTCCTTTTTTAGTTTTTAATTTGTTACATTTTCATTTACCATTGTCAAACTTCTTCCACTCACAACTTTGACGCCATCCATTTCAGATAAATACAATAATTGTCTGTTATTAATTAATTTGCGTTCTGATAATGTTTCATAATTGATCCATGTACATCCTAGAAAAAAGTGAAAATTCTTGGTTTAAAAAAATTGCTGATATAGCCATTAGTTCTTTTTAGAACTTCACTGTCTTTCTTTTATCTGTTTGCTTATCATCATGTAGTGGTACATTGAACTTAATCAATGGAAAAAATTTGTCCACATAGTTATGATTATAGCACATTATTCAGTAGTTGTGCAATTGGATAACGAACTTCCATATTTAGACTAGCAAGTAGAAGTACTGAATGTTATGATCACATGCAAATTAATCTATTCATGTAGGTGATGCGAGTTAGTGATGTAATCTACTAGTTTTATTTATTTATTTATTTTTATTAGTTAACTAGTGATTACCTTTAATGTTCTTTCTCTTACATATACATTTAAAATAATGTATTATATGTATGATGTTATTATAGTAATTGTTACTTGTAGTTTTCTTTCTCATAGATATATGTTATATATATTTTAAGAATAATGTGTGGTATGTATGCTGTTATTATAGTAATTGTTATTTTCAGTTTGAAGATGAAAAGAAAATGCTAATATTTTTGGCAACTCAAGATTCTGTTGATTATCATTTTCAACTGCTGAAAAAATTTCTTGGGCCGCAATCTGATTTTGATGAAGATGACACTGCTTCAAGGCTCAGTGGATCTGTGGAATTTTTTCATCTTCATGGAAGTATGTCTCAGCAGGTAAGCTAGTGATGAAATTTAATCTTATAGGCTAGATTTTTTTTTTTAAATAAATTTCTTAGGGAGAAGGGGAACTGCCAAAGTAATTATAAAATCTTTTTTTCTCCTAACCTGAAGCAAAGCTATTGGCAAAGAAATTTAAGATCAGGCTGAGTTGTTTTAAAGAAATGTTATAGGTTAACAAGTTTAGCTGCTGTCATTTGTCATTCAATATATTAAAAAACATTGAAAATATGCTCTATAGCATAAAATGAAGAAGAAAATGATGGTGTCTGGGATGTATTTGTTTAATCATTTAATTTTGTGAAAGCTTCTAATTGTAAAAATGAAATTAGTTGAAATTTATTGTTTGATTGAGTTTGTATATGCACATCATTGAGCCTTATAGTATATAGTAATGATAAATTATTTCATTTTTTACACTATATACAATAAATAAAAAACAGCTCAGTTCTGGTGCCATCTACAGTGAGGTTAACAAAACTAGTAATTACATGTTGGTAGTGCATTGAAATCACCAATTCCAGACCAGTTTTTGACTTTTGTCTTTAATTCTAAGCCTTAAAATAATGCAGTTATGTATTTAGAAATCATCTTTATCATTTTATTATTTGAATTAAAAGCCTAAGATTCAAAAGATCATAATTTTGAACCTAAACCAAATTACATGAATACTTATATAGTACAGAAATAATATTAGATCACTAACTATAATTTAGAATCTCAGTTTTATATTAAAAGTAGGCATCCTTTTCAGTTCTTGTGAGTTTTCAAGTAAACTAAGATGGCAATTTTTTTTATATATGTACAGTTTCAAGGGCATATAATCTACCAAAGATGTATTAGTTGTTAAATTAAAACAAAATTAATAAATTGATTGTTAAATTTAAAAAAGGAATAAATTGTAATAAATTTCAATATGAAGCCTTATTTCATTTTTTTTTATTACTTAAATCATAATATAGGAAGTGACAAGACACTGTTAACATTGCCATATTTGGGTTCATTTGAGCATGTTTTTTTTTTGTCAGCAGTTTTTTTGGTAAATTGTCATAATGATAAAAATTTGGGACCTTCCTGTCACAGAACATGATGCAGTGGACTATTTCCAAAGATACAGGATCTTGCCCTCCCAAAAATTGTGCATTAATGGTCATGATATGATTGCATGCTGCGAATAGAGTGTAAATATTGTATTTATATATTTTTCTCCCATTTTTTTGTTAATAATTTAATCCAAAAAAAAAAAAAAGAAAACAAAATGTAAATATTGTAATTAATTTTTCCACAATGATTTCTTTTTTTTAAATAAGAGTAATAAAAAATAAAATGCAAATATTAAACATGCCATTTTTCTAACAGGCATTTTTTTGTTAACATTTTTTATGGGCCCCAAAACTGTACATACATCCAAAATATGGGCTGCCATCTTGGTTTATTTGAAAACTCACAAGTATTACTCACCCCCTTTTTATTTTATTTTTTAAATTTAGCTAGGGAAGTTAATAACTTAATTGTTTATCTTACATATTGTATGAGAAAAACAAGAGCAAGTCTTTATTTCACTACCAACTATAGTAAGATTGATTAATTAGTGATTATCAGGTAGTAAATGCTTATTCTCTGGATTTGTTTTTATCATTTATATTTATTAATGAAGATTAGCATTAAAAACTGGAAGTAATACAATTATGTATCTAGCCTGTTAACTTGGATTTAAAATATTAGAATATTTTAGAATTTCAGATTTTTAGTCTGAGTGGTAAAATGGAGTTAAAAGTAATTGCTAATGATGTGTACCAGGCCAGACTTAATGTAAGGAAGCTGTAGAACCATTAATTATTTTAGAAATAATACACAAAAAGTTTTAAAAACGTAAGTTTACTACTTAGAATATATATAATATTAGTACTTGGAGTTTACAACTAGTGGCTTGCTGGTTGAATTCCCTAAATTCAACTATCTAAATCATACAGATACATTTCTTATTAGATTTGAACTGTAATGCTGCAAAACTGTGTTAATTTATTAATTTCATTCTGTTAACTTTTCTTCATTAACTTTTCAGTATAACACGTTATTCAGCATATTTCACTGCATTCAGATTGTGAATTTCACAAGCATCTTAATGCACATATGATACTAAGCACTAAATTGGTGTCTAGCTATCTCTGATTCTGTATCATTAAGTTATGCTAACCATTTTTGACAGCTTACTAATATGCATAAACATTTTATTATTGTTTCTATGTAAATTAGCATATCCAGGTCAAATTGTTAATTTACATAATTTTACATATTAGACAATATCATTATTTCTGGAGTGACTACACATATCTTTTATACACATGGACATATATAGCTTTAATTATTACACAAATCAGTCAATACACAGCAAGTAAATAATAACTGTATTACTTCCAGCTTTGAATCTGTCATATCTCATTAATAAAGTTAAAAACCAGAAATTGGTCTGAGGGGAGAGAATTTAAGTGCATTTCTCACTCTTGTGTCATCATATTTTATCTAGTGATTGGTTATTAATATTAACATGCATAGCCATGGAGAAAAAATACATTTAATAATAAATTGATGATACCCATATATATTATATATCAGGTGTGACCAAATCTTTAGACGTTGGAGGCGACTTTTTTGGTGAAAGTTTATCTGAGGGCAACTATGTATTTTTCAGGACTTTGAACTGGAAACCAGAAAAAATTTGCATTATCTATTGACCATTTTTAGTCACATTTTCACTATTTTATACTTATTTTATCGTAAAGTCATAGCTTTATTGGTATTTAAATTTTAATTCCAAAAAAATGTACTATTTGCAGTATTTTTAGCAAAAAATCGATTTCTGATTGCGATCTATTGTATGTAGTCCCACCTCTTTTTTCTTATAAATTGCTGCAAAGCACTGACCGTCAACTTTGGTTATTGTTCTCCAGGCATTTCTAACTGTCAAAGTCAGAAATCAAACCAAAATGTTTTATGCTTTCATAATAGATTTCGAATGTAAGTAAATATATTTCTTGTAATTTTTTACATTCATAATTTTTATATTAATTTACCTAAATATAAAGTTTGATTCAAAAGTTTTTAAATTTTACAAGAAGAATAATCAAGGAAAAGTAAATAATGCTGGGCCGCTCTTTAAGACAAGTGAATAATGTTGACTGCTATTACTTTCATAATAGATTTTCAACATAAATAAATATATTTCTCATAATTTTTACATTCATAATTAAGCTTTTACACTAATTTATGTAAAATATAAACTTTGATTCAAAAAGTTTTAAATTTTACAAGAAAATGTCGACTGCTATTTGCATATCAATGAGATTTGATGATAGTTCAAACACAACTATTTTTCATAAATATTTATGGATTTTATGATTTCTTTTTACATTATATTGACTATTAATGTGGCTAGATTTAGATCTTTTTTATTAATTTTAGATGAAGAAAAGACAACAGAAGTGAATAATCAGCTATCATAATTTCTAAGACCCAAGAAATCACCACATTTTCGCATAATGATTGGTTGAAATATAATTAATTTGCTTTACTGCAGGCTATTTTTCATATGTTTTCAGTTATTAACATCATTTTAAATTTTTCGTTACATTTAACCAATTTGAATGTAAAATAATTCAACTTTTAGAAGCTAAATTAAAACAATTCACATTATTGTACATTAATATATTTCAGAAAGGAAACTGGCCAGATCCACATTTAAAGAATCAAATCACTCACATTTTTACTCAATCTGACCAATAAGAAAATACTTAAAAGAACAAATGTTTGCTTTTTAAGAAAAAGTTTAGTTAGTGTTAAAGAAACAAATTTATAAATAGTTCATCTGTGTTTCCAAAATGTTATTTTAAAGTATAATGATATAAGTCAAAAATATATATTATTTTTCCATAAAAAATATATTAATTATGATTTAAGTACTTATAAAAGTAGTAATTATATGTTGGACCATTTCCATCATCTAATATTAAATAGTGAATGGTTTTAGAGAAATTTCAAATTGCATTTAAACTCTTCAAATACATTCAACTGTTAAATAATTGCATATAGGTATACTAACCTGTGTCCTATTACTAACAGGTAAATGAATTTAAAAAGTTTAAATACAGTTTGAATTTTCAACTTTAAATATTACATAAAAGAAATAATCCAATATATAATAACTACTAAAATATTATCATCACAAATCTTCAGACAAGCCACAAATGAAAATAGTTTTAATATTCACCAATGTTAAGATTGAGAAAAACAAATATTATTGATAAATTATTTTTGTTTATAAAATATCAATAACTTTTTTTCATTTTTATTACAAAAATATATATTACACAGACAAGTTTGAAATGTCAAATAAATTAATATTTTATTAGTAAGACTTTTTTTGAGTGTATGTGTGGATTTTTTTTGTATTGTTTATGTTGAAAAAATTTCTAAAAATATCATTTGTTCCCTTGATTGTGTTTTTTAATTAAATTGTCTAAGTTTTTCAGACCTTTTCTTTTTTGATTCCATTATTATGTAAATAAAGGAACAAGATAAAAACAGCTCTGAAGAAGACTGTTAGATAGTCAAAACCGTCAAACTATTTAATAAAAAAAAGCATTGGGAAAAGTCCCAAGAAGAAACTTTTTTAGAGATATATTTATTACATGAATGAATGTAGAAGCAGATTGTTTGATAGTTTATAGATTATTTTGCTTTCAGATTAAACTCATTCATTGTTACATTTATGCCATAAATATTGGAAATATCATAGATATTGCTACTCCTGTTAAATTTTAGCAGTTATAATCATGAATGTTAAAATTATCTATTTGGATTTCTAAGTTTATTATGGCACTGAGATATGAAGTTCACTTAACGAATGTGTTTTGGCAGTAGCAAGTATAATATTTGAGTTTATTAGAAGATGTCTGTCCCATTCTTGATATTTTTTGGATAATAAAATTTTATGAATTTCAACATAGTATCTTAATTATAGATATTTATAAGGGGAAATGCTTAAAGAATATGCTTTTAAAAATCATAGAGACAATTGTTTTCTCAAAGTTTATATAAATCAAAAATTTCATATAAAATTAACAATTATAATGGCTTGCTATGTTGAAGTATTTAACATACAAACTACAGATATAAAATATATCATGTACGTTTCAATATCTTATATAAAAAATAATTTAAAATGGGAACATTTTAATTTTTCAAAAATGTTAAACCTATGTGTAAATATAAACATACTAAATCTACATATTTTTTATCAATATTTTTTTAAAAATTGAATCAAATGCAAAAATATGAAGATGAATATCATTTTCCAATATGATTTTAAAAATTGAAGTAAATAAATAGAAAAAAAATTAGTTAACATAATATACATTTTCTAATTTTGTTTGTGTGTATCTTATATATTAAATAGTCAATTTTTTTTTAGTAATTGTGTACTTTTTTTTTTTTTTTTGCTGCAAAATTAAAATTTCATCGAAAAATGAATACTTTGGCCTTTTTGGTGTTCTTTAGTATGCAATCGTTGTTCATTGTCTTTTTATATATATAAAAATATATATATAATAATAAAAACTTTTTTTTTGGAAACAAAATTTATATTTATGATAGGGAAACATATTCACATTGCAAATTTATTATTATGAAAATATAAATAAAAATTAGATGTTGAATATTTTTCCCATTTTGTTTTGTGCAAATTATTACTGCAATTTGATAAAAAAAAAACACATTTTTTTTAATCATATAATTTTTTAAAACGAGAATAATATATACTACACAAAGGCATGTTGATTTGAAGGTTTATTATAATATTCCTATGTTTATTGTTTAAAAAGATTATTAATTAAAGAAAAATGTATAAACGTGATTATTAGAATAAAATTCAATGTAATTTGTAAACAAACATTGCTTAATTTAAAAAATGTCAATTAAATGAAGAAAAAAAAATAGTACTTACATTTCCTTAAAAATCAAGAAATTTTGCATTACATAAGTGAACAGAAATTTTTATAACAATTGCATGTTTTATTTACTGTTTTATAAATGTGATTTTCAGCATACATGATGTTAAAAAAATATCCAGATATTAATAGATTTTGCATATTTTCCTGTTGTCATTTTATTTGAAAATAAACTGGCCTTATATGCCATGTGCAGTTAAAAATTAATATGTAATATAGTTATTGATTCAAACTTTTCATTAAATAGTGCTCAATGAAAAATTTAGCCTTTGTATATATTATTGCAACACTACATTTTCTATCCTAAAATATTCTAAAAATAGAAGTTTTTGAATTTACAGATTCCACAATAATATTCTAACCATATTAGTAACTTTCTTAAAACAACACATATAATATAATATTCTCTGCTTGGATGAATAATAAAATGTACGTGAAAACTTTGAAAGCAGTGTAAGGATTTCAAGACAGAAGTATGTCTATTAATAAGTATGTTTATTGATGAATTAAAATTATGCTAAGAGTAATAAATGATGACTACAATTATATTATAATTCTATTAAGAGCATTTATAACACTATTTGAATAGCTTCCTTTAATGATATATATATATTCTGATCTAGATTTGGAGAAATATTTATCTTAATGAAGTTGAAACAAGATTTTTATAATCATAACCCTCTTACATTCTGACACTTTCTATTGCTCCATCTGATGAGAGTTTTCAGAAATGCTCAACTTTTCTGTTTTAAAATCTTTATTTTATTCTAAAACTCAATAAATTAGGTTTGATTTTTTAAAATTTAATTTTATAAGCGGATAATATTCTGAAAAATTCACACTTGACCATTTTAAATATTTAAAAACCTGTAAATATAACAGTGTACCATAAATATTGTGACAGTTATTTACATAAACATTAAAATTAATAATGACCAAATTGATTTTTATTGTTTTTTTTTAATGTGAAAGAATGAAGATAGATTTTTGATATCACTATCTATTTTTGATTTAAAGTCTGATATTTTATTATACAAATTACAATATTTTAGTAGATTTTAACATCAAGTCAATTTTGATAGATCATAATGTAATAGAGACTATCATTTCTTTTCTTTATATTACAATCAAGTTTGTTAATTGGTATTTCTAAAATTAAAAGATAAATGAATAAATTGAAAGTTTACCTATGTATTTATTTATAATTATCAACTAATTAGTGGATAAAAATAATCAAAAATATTTTATAAACAAGCAAAAAATCATTTTAAATTATAATTTTTTCGTAAAGGCTTGTGATGTATGATATTTTAGTTTTATTTATATATTGGATTATTTCCACTATCTAATATAAAGTATTGGATGTCTTTAGAAAAATATAACTTTATTTTAATTTTTAAAGTACATTCAACTGTTAGTAATAGTATACAGCTTAGTATATGCACAATATTTCAAGAGGTATTATTTTCTCTTCTTCAGGTATTGTTGGATAGACCAGTGCCAGTACTACCATGGGAATCAAATCTGGACCCTTCGGTTCTTGAATATTGAATTTTAAGATAACACTAACCAATGTCAGTTGATTAGAGCATTACCTTAAAATTTAATATTCAAGAATCTAAGGTTTCAGATTCAATTCCCATGCTAGTACTGTCACTGATCAGACCAGTAAAAACTGATGAAGAGAGGAGAATAATACCTCTCAAAATGCTGTATGCATATAGTAACCTGTGTGTTATTATTAACAGTTGAATTTGCTTTGAAAATTTAAATAAAGTTTAATATGTTCTAAAGGCATTCAACACTTTATATTATTAAATGATGCAAATAGTCCAGTATATAAATACAATTTTAAATTACATTTCAAAATCTTTGTGTGAAAATAGATCAACATAATGTGAATGTTTTCGGGTGTATTCTTAAAAAAAAAAAAAAAACAGAAAGAAATTTTATGATCTTAGCCACAGTCCATATGATATTGACTTCTTCAGATTTTTTTTTTCAACTTTAACAGCAATAAAAGTATTATGTTAAAATCTGTTTTAGAAAAAATACGGGTCATTACCACTTAGGATAATTTTAATGCTATGATCTAAAGTTATATGACAACAGCACTTTTTCTGCAGAAACATACAATGATTTTTTTCAATGAAGGTGAGAATTTATAAGTTAAAAGTGATTAGGCTGTAAATCTTGATGAGGTGACTAGAGAAGTTTAAATTAAGATGATTATATTTACTTTAAAAATATTGGAATTTTTTTTTAAGAATATACAACCATTATGGAATTGTGTCATCCAATCATAAGAATTGTTCTTTTGTTATTATTTTATAAAAATAAATATGATAGAAAATACTATAATTATGTGGAATATTATAGATTTTTACTACAGCAAGTCCCACATTCAATTCTTATTATCTTCTTCAAACCTAGTTTTCTCCAAAACTCATTATCATTTCTCTTCTTAAGATCATCATAAACCTTTTTTTAAAATCACTTACTGATTAAGAGTTGGATATCAAACTGGTTTGGCTATCTGAAATAAAAATTAGAAACTTGCTTGGAAATCTTGTATGACTTATAAGAAATTTCCAATTTTATTAGATAGAACATACTAACTAATGTACTATGAGATCCTGTATTACTGACAGATGACAATGAAGTTAAAATTGTAACTGTATTTGCAAAGAATTTAAATTCCAGCCGTCCGTCCTTTTACTTATCTAATTTTTGCTATTGAAGTTTTTGATTTTTTTTTTTTTAAAGTTCTATTACGAATCGGGTTTAAGAGTGATGTTTTTATATCTTCAAATCATATATATTTTGGTTTCTATTTAATTTTTTTTTGCAATGAAAATTATATATATATAAACATTTAGACAATATTTAATATCATTTGATCGATATCAATTTGAGAATGTGAATTAATTTTAATCTATTGCCAGTTTTTATTTTTTTTTTTATAGATAGAATGGTAGATTTGGATAGTAAGGTGCATGTACACTCCAATATATACAGTGTACATAAAGATTATTTAAATATATGTATGTATATATTTACGCACACATATTTATAAGGATTACAACATTATATATGCGAGTTTAAACTTAAATATTATATTTTAATTTTTTTTGATTTAGAAATTAAATAATTCATTTTATTTATTAACCTCATGTGATATGACATTATAAAAAGTGTTAAAAATGAATTCAGTTCAGATTAAAAAATGATTTAAATTGAAGCCATTTAAGATTTAAATTGCTTAAACTTGATTGACAGCATTTTCAAACTAGATTAAATTGATTTACAAAAAGTTATGTTATTTTGGAATTAAATTTTTGACATTGAAATTTGCTAATCAATCTAATTGGAATGACTACCTAAGAAAGAGATGAACTGCCAAGTCAGTTTTATTGTTCTTGAAGATTCTGAGCACATACCATGAAGAGATATATATTTTTTATATACAAAATATTAAACTGACACAGAAAACCACTTAATCAACTGAGAATGTTTGAAAGCTTTTCCTGCAGTGATAACAGTTATTAATAGGCATTTATGAATTTATTCATAAATTATTAATCAACCAATTTCACCTATCACAAAAATTATTTCTTGCTAAACAAAATGATTAACAGTTTTAGCATCCCATTAATAATTTATATATATATATTAAACTTCATCTTTTATTGTTTCATTATGGTTTTCTGATTTCGACAACTTATTATCTTTTTTAAATATTATTGTTTATAATAAATATATGTATATGCTATCTCCAACAAGACTTTCTGATGCCAATAATTTTTGTGATAATAGCTTTGTTTAAGCAATAAAATAATATACAGCAGTTTTTGAAGGTTCTACATACTACCTCAAGGTCAATGGAACTTTATATGAATGTTCAAACAATAAGCCATTTATTAAAATTATCTTTAGAATAGTTTTCCACATTTCCTACCATTTATATATAAAGGCATTTATCTGAAATACATATGACCTGGGTTCAAATCTTAATGATATAATGCATAATTTTTTGTATATTCTAACAACAGTCAGCTTTAAAAATTAACGTCTTAATATTACTCTTGTTCAAAGAAATGAATAAAGATAGCAAAAAGGGAGAAATTTATCTCTATTTTTATTTACTTACAAGTACTTGTTTTATTATATGCTATACATATATAGTAATACAAATATTTTCATTGATAAAACTTCTTTGATCGGAGCTATGTATCAGATTAAATCTGTCTTGATGACATATACCAAACTGACACTGTTCTAATTGTTTGTTGTATCATGATGGAAATTTTTTTATATTAAAATATATATTGACTTTCAAAACAATTTTATAATAATTTTTTTACTGAATATAATTTATTTGATGCAAGTATTTATCAAAGAACATTGTGATCCATTGATGTATTTTGAAAAAAAAAACAACAACAAACAATCCACAGCATTAATTTATGATACCGATTTTACAAAAATCCATCTTGTCTCTAGGGAACATTTGTAAGTCTTATTGATTCTTCATGTTACAATTAACTAAATTTGTAACCTTGTATTTACAATTGAGTTGAACATACATATTATTCTGTATTATATATATAAATCCTTTTTTTGAATTTATAAAAGATATTAAATTAATGAAGAATGATATTTTACAAAGTTTCGATATTATTTCCCACTCTATCAGTATGCCTATGAATTGAAATTTTAAAAAATATTCAACTATCTGATTTCATTGTGAGTTTACTGAATATTGGTTGTCAAATACACTTCTTTGCTTTTGGATGTCAGGTATTCTAATAAATATTAGAATTAATTATGGGTTCCAGTTTTTTCATAGCAATCCTAGAAACAAATTATTCCAACAACTAAAAAAATATCCTTATAGTTTAGATATACTGATGATAGTTTTGTTATTTGTGAATGCTTTTACTTAATAACTTAATTTTTTTATACACTTTTTATGCTAATATCAAATTTATTATAGAAATAAAAACAATAAGCAGAACCTTTTTTTAGATATTTTAATCATTTTCTATGATTAGAACATTGTTAAATATAATAAGGAAGCTTTCTAATAATAAACGTACTCACCTAGACATCTCTATTACTAAAAAGATATTGCCTGACATCAGTTTTAGCTACAATATTGTTCATAAACTCTTTTCAAATAATAATAAAAAAAGAGTTCACTAGTTTAGGAATTAAGATGGTTTTGCTTTATATAAAAGGTGTTATTGACAAAATTAGTAATGTTTTAGGAAAAATATTAACACTGTTTATGATATTTTTTTTTAAAAAAAAAAACATAGTGAAGTATTTCCATGTTTTATATATAATTTTTTTTAAAGAAATACTGGTACTGTCAAAATTTATAGCCAATCAAAATGATCATAGAATTAAGATCAATAATGAAGAACATATTTTTTGCTATTAGGAAGGAATCTAATTTAGCAACCATTTATTTTCATATTACTTTAAAAAAACATAATTTGCATTTTAATTAAACTGAAATTCTGTCATAAGTTGATCAATATGACAAGAGATTATTAAGAGAGACTAGAAATTATTCAAAGACTGCATAACATAAATGAAACATCGATATTATGTCAAAAAAATTATTTGAGCAGTAATCAGTATTTAAAATTCCTCAACCAATATTTTTTAAGAATAGAGAGAAACACAACAGTGAAAAATTTAAAAAGAAACCCATTATTAGAATGTTTGACAGAGAAAGTTCTGATGAAGATATATTACATCAAACTGTTAGCTATTTTTTAATACAATTTTTTTTTATATATAAAACTGTTTTGTTTGATTGCTAACATTCATTTTAATTGTAAAATTTTTTGGTCATACTCACATGGCCAATAAAGAAAATATAAAATTTGTTTCAGGCATTTGGTAATTTTAATCAAAATGCTTTTAACTTTTATAATTATTATTCATTTACACACACACACACACACATATATATATATATATATAATGTAGCTATGCATAGATACATCAAGCATTAAATGTAAATGTCTAATATGAAAGCTAATAATTAACAGCATTTTAATTTTAAGACCTTGTTAAATAGATGCTTAATTAATAGCATTTTCTTCTTTGTTTTAAAACTTTAGTAAATAAAGTATTATTCGATTGTGTGCATGTGAGTTTCTTGGCATTTCATCTCAAACATATATTTTTAGACAAAAACAAATAAAAAAAAAGAAACTAGCTTGTAAAATTAATTTGAAAAAATGAAAAAGGAAGAGAAAGTTTCTTAAAATTATCAACTCCATGATAGAAGTTTTAACTATGTTTCAATTATTTAAAATGTGCAACTTTAGAATGTTTGTATTAAAAAATAAAAATAATGGTTTTCTCCTCTGTTTTTTCTTTTTCTGTTTTTGGTGGTGATTAATTATCATGATATTTTTCTATCTGTGATTTTTAAAAAGCAAGCATTAATAATAACTATAAATGCATGGTTTAGTTATGCAGTTTATCAATAAACACCATAGAGAATGTTGGATTGAAGTAGTTAAGTACTATAAGGTATAAAAAGAGCTGTCAATAAAATTTTTTAGGTCAGTCTACATTTTGGAGAGAATATAACATAGAATAGCATGGACTGGCAGATTTTTTTCAGCTTGCGTAAACTATTGACTTATATATATACACACACACACACACACACACACACTAGAAATTGGAAAATCAAAAACTATGCATTATAAATCACATACATAATGGTTTTGTATGTATTTAAATTAAAATTTAAATAAATGATCTGCTAAGAATATTCATGCAGTCCATTTCCTGACTACAGGATGTAATGAAGTTATTCAATCTGCATGGCCTATCATGAAAAAAAAAAACTTAATTGCTCCCTTTCAGCTCTAACATACATAAATTATTAAGTGTGCTTTACCCTGAGAGGAGAAAGAAGATTTACTGTGAATGACCAGCAAACTGTACTGATCATTGAAGAAACATCACAACCTATTTTATTAATTGGAAAAATTCACATTTTTTTAAAAAACCAAATGTATAGGAGTAACCAATGAATTATGAACTCATTTTAAAACTCTAAGAATGGGCTAATGGGAAATAAAAAAATCATTTCAAGAATTGTCATTGTCTGACCAAAGTGTCAGTTTTTTGTATAACTTCATTTTGCTGGAAAAAGACGAGGGATAAGAGACAAAGAACAAAAGAATAAGGATTAAAAGTATGAGTAATTATTTATTCTGCCACTATATTTATAAATGTATATAATTTTTTTCCAATTGTTAGTCATTAACAAATGCCACTTTTTTTCTTTATAATAATCCACCTACTCTAAATAAATGTGTTTACCTTAGAATAAAATATGTATTTATAATTTGTATTTTTTATATGTATGCATTATCTATTTTTAATATGATTATTATTATTGATGTATATAATTTTAACCTTGATGTGGCATCTGGGTAATAAAATATACATATTTTTTGGTATATGTATTTATTTAATTTAAAAGAAAAGAAAAGGTAATGTAATATTATGGTTACATAGTAATGCAGATGCTTTGTCAAGGAACTGTAATAACAATTGTTTGAGAAAATGTAAAGAGAATTTGCATATTACTATTGAACTAAAACTTATGTTATTGTTATATCTGTCTTGCTTATTCGCTTTTCATTTATGCATTTCTTCAAGATTAAGTAGTGTGCCATTACCAGTGAATTTCATGAATCTCAAAGCTATGATCTACTAACAGGAGCTCTTCAAAGGGTATAAGTTTGCATCTAGGTTGTTAGTGGCACTGTTCTTGGTCTCTAATAATATAATTGACCAGGTCTAATAAATTTTCTACTTGCCTTAGGTAGCATAGGTTATATATATATGCATATGATGAGCAGGAAATATTACTGAATGAACCTCAGCAGCAATAGGCTTTAAACTGATAATGTCTATCAGCATGCTTATTATAGTTGTGACTGGTCCAGCAAGCCAATTACAGTAATGACCAAGTATGACATAGTCATAGAAGTCAAATAAGGGTTCACATTATAATATTTATGTAAATGAGAAACTAAACTCAATCTATTGATTATATATAAATTATATAAAATCACCATTTAAATATTAAGAATATCAAGGCCAAACCTTAGATTTAACAACTTTTTAATGTTGATTATCTATCTATCTATCTATCTATCTATCTATCTATCTATCTATCTATCTATCTATCTATCTATCTATCTATCTATCTATCTATCTATCTATCTATCTATCTATCTATCTATCTATCTATCTATCTATCTATCTATCTATCTATCTATCTATCTATCTATCTATCTATCTATCTATCTATCTATCTATCTATCTATCTATCTATCTATCTATCTATCTATCTATCTATCTATCTATCTATCTATCTATCTATCTATCTATCTATCTATCTATCTATCCATCCATCCATCTATCTATCCATCTAATCTATCGATCCATCCATCTAATCTATCTATCTATCTATCTATCCATCTGTCTCTATCTATCTATCTATCTATCTATCTATCTATCTATCTATCTATCTATCTATCTGTACATCCATCTATCTATCTATCCATTCATCCATCCATCCATCTATATCTATCTATCTATCTATTCATCTAATCTATCTATCTATCTATCTATCTATCTATCTATCTATCTACCCATCCATCTACCCATCTATCTATCTATCTATCTATCTATCTATCTATCTATCTATCTATCTATCTATCTATCTATCTATCTATCTATCTATCTATCTATCCATCTAATCTATCTATCTATCTATCCATCCATCTAATCTATCTATCCATCCATCTATATCCACCCATCCATCTATCTATTTATCTATCAATTCATCTATCCATCCATCTATCTATCGATCTGTCAATCTATTTATCTATCTATCTATCTGTCTGTCTATCCATCCATCTATACATCCATCTATCTATCCATCCATCCATTTATCTATCCATATATCCATCTATCTGTCCATCTATCTATACATCCATCTATCCATCCATCTATCTATCTATCTATCTATCTCCATCTGTCCATCCATCCATCCATTTGTCTATCCATCTAATCTATCCATCCATCTAATCTATTTATCCATCCATCCATCTGTCTGTCTGTCCTTCCGTCTATCTAATCAATCAATCCATCCATCCATCCATCCATCCATCCATCCATCCATCCATCCATCCATCATCAACAGATTGAATTCACACTCATTTAAAATTACTAAATAAACTCATTGGATAATACAGTTATGTATAATCTGAGTTATATTTATTTCTTATTACATTTATTGAACTGAGTTTTCATTCCATGTTTGGACATTGTTAAAATTAATGTTTGGTTTTGATCCTCTGAATATTTATATGATGATTCTATGTAATTTATTCTATACATACATATAATCAATAGATCAAATTCAGTCTCTCATTTAAAATTATATAAATAAACTAGCATAAATACTAATAAATTCTAAAGTATAGATGGTACCAACAGATATTACTCTGTCTTTTAATATTATTCTGTCTTTTAATAGTTTGTGTTTACATGTGTAATTCATGGAAAGATATAGATATTTGTTTCAGTTACATATAGTCTGCACTATAATTATTTATGGTATATATATATTTACACATGTGTATATATATAGTAACATTTGATAATTAAATGCACTAAGAGAAAATTTTAAGTAGGTAATATAATTTATCAATAGTAAGACTTGTATACATGTGAGCAAATAGAATGCTTTATTTGTTAAAAAAACATAAAAAAATTGAAGTGTAGAATGACATAAACTATCCCACTATTTTAAATATAGACAAATGCATAATGCAGTAGTTTGTTAATATAATTCAGTTATATTTATTGGACTAAGTATTCTAATAATTTAAATATAGACAAATGCATAATGCAGTAGTTTGTTAATATAATTCAGTTATATTTATTGGACTAAGTATTCTAATAATTTTCAAGAAATGATATACATAAACAAAGTTGGATTAAGTAAATTAACCAGGAATGGTGATATGAATGTTTGGTGTCAACTCTCGGAGATCAAATGAATGAAGCTATCTATCTATTCATGTGATTTACTAGTTTATCATTGCTTTATGCTTCACAGTTTAAAATTATATTTTTGTTTTTGACATGATCTTGATCAATAATTAACAACTTTCTTGTAGAATGCTGTTGCTACAATATAGTCATTGATTATAAAAACAATATATATACACACCTGGGTCTCTTTTTATGTGGACTTATTTAACACGATTTTGAAGTTACACGATTTGTGTTTCACCGGAAGTCGAACTCCGATATTGTACTATTACTTTAAATAATAAATTTCGTGCACTTACGTTATATTGAAAGTAATAGCACATTATTGGAATTTGATTTAAAACTTAGTAATTTCAATATTTCAATGCTTTATAATAGTAAGATTTTATGCAATAATGAAATTAAAATCATGATTTCCACATTTTATGTATACACACATTAAATTTTACAAGATTATAATGTAAATTTGTTCAAACATTGTGCGTTTTAATTTTGCATTTTAAATCACATTCTGTTTTTGCTTTTTAAAAAAGAACGTAATCAATTATTAATCATTTAGTGTCCACAAGTTTATTTTTAAAAGGTGAGTAATAGCAGTGGGCACAATTAAATTTGACAATTAAAAATTAAAATCTGATTTTTAATTGTAATTAACAATTTAAAAATTACTTACGGCGACTTGAAATAATGTGATGTGAAATTTGATTTTTAAACGGAATTGAAAATTAAAGACAAAAATAACAATTTAATTTTTAGTTGTTAGTTTCATAAACAATTAATAAAATCATCATCTCAAAGATTAATTACTAATTACGTTGTCACCAGAAAACCATTGACACAACATGAGTCTGAAGTTGGTGCTAGTTGTTTGCAAACGAACGTGTTTTTCGGCAAATAGCTATAATAATTAAAACGTGTATAAAAAAATGTAAATTACTGTACTATAAATTATGCATAAAAATATATTATTTTGAATAAAATTAAATATTATAGTTAAAAAAAGTTTGTCTTGTATCAATTTTTTTCAAATTTGAAATTTTTTATTAGTCATATTTTATTTCTTTATTTTTTTTTTTGCGCGAATTTTAAAGTAATTTTATGTTGGTGCTTTGCTTTTACGTGAGTTTTGAAAAATCACAGACCGCATCCCCCCTTTTTCAATGTAAGTTACGTCTATTTTTGCATGATTTCATTTGCGTGTGTTTTCTGAGGAACCTATCTATCATGCAAAACGAGACCCAGGTGTGTATATATATATATATAAACAAACCACATAGAATTAAAATGAGATAAAATCAAATTCTTATCATGTTTGTTACAGAGGATAAATTGAATTTCAATATGATGAAAATGTTTCACTTTCAGTTTTGGTTTTTATAAACATAAAGTGATTATAGTTTTGATTATTTCACATGATCACTATCTCATACTAGCACATAATTGTTATTAAACAATTCAAGCCAGAAACTTGTCTGGGGATATTGGATGAGTAGACACTAGATAGGGATTTTATGCACAAGCCTTCTGGCATCCGTTGATTACTCTTGTTAGCACAAGATGGCACTACTATATGGAGAGTTTTGCTTAGTTTGATTATTATTAATAATGTAAGCATACAAAATGATAAGAAATATTAACAGAAAATGGCAGCCAAAATAACAATTATACAACATGATCATAACTGAAACACAGGCTTATTATATACCTCTGTCTATATATGTAATATATATGATATATGAGCACAGACTTTCACACAACCCACCACCCTCTACTCTATCTCATAACAACTGATGATTGCTGTTTTAGCATGAAATACATATATTGGTGATTATTTATCTTTTCGTCATATATATGTTCAAGTGTATCAGTGTTATGAGATAGAGTGGAGAGTGGTGGGTTGTGTGAAAGTCTGTGCTCATATCCCCTATATATAACATGATCATAGTAAAATACTCATTAGAAAGAATGAATTTTAAAGTGATGATCAGAGTATTGATTTGACTTATATAAAACAAATTTTAATGAATAAAATATATAACAAACTGATAAAAAAAAAACTTGCTTGAATTTCACATTGTGTTATAATAATAAAGATATTTTATTTAAAGAAATTGAAAGATCATGAGTAAATTGAAATAAAATAGGATCTTTCTCATGTACAGGCTGTATAATGTTACATGTGAAGAAGATATGGTATCTAATGCATGAGAAAAAAAAAAACATTGTTACTACCAATGTAGAAAATGGTAAGCAATTTATAATGTGAAAATTATAGGTTTGCATTACTTAGCATTTTAGGTAAAATGTTAATGAATCTCTTAAATGAATGATTATAGATCCCTATAGAAATTTATACAATGGTTTATATTAATTAGATTGATGAACAAACTTGAATTTAGAAAACATAGAAACACCATACAAAAAATATAGTAATTTTATCCCATTGCAAATAACGTTTGGAAAAAAGGAAAGAATGTGTAGTATTGTCTTGTTGGTTTTCACAATGCCTTTGATGAAGAAATAAATCTGTATCTAAATAATGCATGCACTTTATATGATGTTATATAATAATATATATAAAAATAAACAGGACTAAAAAGTTTAAAAAATAATTCTTTCTTCAACTATGTTTATTATAAAATAGTTTTTTTATATTAATTTTTTAGTATTTGGGTATTTTTTGCAATTATTCTAATTCAAAATTTAAAATGGGATTTAAAACTATATTGCAATCTACTTAGATCATTTAGAATATTTTTTTGTTGTTTATGAAAAAAGTATTTTTAAAAAGTAAACTTCCAATCAAAATAAAATAAAATTCATACAGTTTTTTTAAAAAGGAAACTTTTAAAATGAAGAGAAATCAAGATTTGTTTTTGTTTCTATTTTAAATGATTGCTAAAATACTTTAATGGCTAAGCTTTTTTTTTTAAAAAAAAGTGTTTATTTCTCTCTTGCAGCTATCGCTGATATTTGATCTGCCAACACCTTTACAGTAGACAAATTTGGACAATGCCATGAAATATTGCATTATGTACAAAATTTGAAAGGAATTTGATAGAAGTATATTAAATTTTGATTTCAAAATTTTAACTAAACAAAAAAATAAATAGAGTTTCTAAAAATAAGAGTTTAATAAAAAAGAAAAAGACATATCATAATTGGAATATCATTTTTGATATATCAGTCTTACAAGCAGCATTCTATATGGTTTTAAAATCTATAAAAGCATCATATTCGTGATTTAATAAAAAGATTTGAGAATTATTAATTGTATTTTATTAATTAAAAAATATCAGAAATACTATAATGTGCATGCAATGAAAGATTAATAAGATTATAACACATCAGCAAAAGAAATAATAGCTACATTACTAAAAAAAAAAAAAAAAACAACTTTTGCATGAATTGTTTAAAGCAGATAGATCAAAAGTTACGATGCATGAAAAACAATTCTGGATCAAAGAAAAAGGAAAAACAAATAGGCTTAAATGAGAAATCAAGAGATGCAAATATAAGAAGAGACATTCCAACAGGTGATTAGTGTTATTAAACATGAGTAGTTCTTAGTATACTCTTTTCGATTATGCATAATAAAGAAGGACTTAATTATGAGAATTAGTTTGCAATTAGCTTTTGATATTGCTCATCTGTTCGGTTTCAGTGTGGTATCTAAATATTGCTCTTATGTTTAAAGTTAAAGCATTGTATAAAATAGTGAAGCATTTTAGTTTATACGTTCTATGCCAATGAATAGAAAAATTGAATACTTAATAAATATATATTTTATGGATTTTTTTTTGTATATTTGCCCCCTATCCTTTTTTTTAAAAATGCTATTTTAAGTTTGTTAAACGGTAATTTTACATATATATGTACACATCTTTATATTATTCATGTTTGAATATTTTAACCTATAATCTTCAAAATATTATTCTTAACATAGTTAAACATAAATAAGTCTGAAACCAGTTTGTTCTGATGGCATATCAAAAATGTTATCGCTTTTTTTTTTCATGTTATGATAGATTAATATTATCTGCACACTGTTACAATGATTGAAATGCTATCAATCAGCTTTTAATTGCCGTATGAACTGATTATTTTTAATTTATGATTAAATCTTAGTCATCATCTTTTTTGTTATATATGTCTGTAAGTAAATAATTAAAATTAATCAGCATAATTTCCTTATTTCATATTCTAATCACATTTTTTTTAATTGCTGTGGTCACTCGAACTGCTCAATATTGCATTGTCTTGAAGCATAAATTTAATCGTTTGACAATTAGTCATTAAATATAATGTATCCGGTTAAATTACAAAAATGATTCTCTGAAAATGTAATAAACTTGTTTAGAAATTTTTGATTTGTTAAATCACCCGATAATAGTTTTCTTACGAAAAACAATGCGCCGCAAATATTAATATTTTTGATGACTTTCTTTATCAAAAATGTAAAATAAACGATGATTCTATATTTTTATACATTATGTATATATACAAAGTTCTGTATTTATATTAATACGTATTCTATTAGGAAATATTTCTGGGACACGATTATAATAACAAATAAACAAGTATTTATAACATTTCATTTGGATAAAATATCATTGGTCAGTAATATATATTTTTTCATCCTTGGGAAATTCTTAAAAATAGGTCAGCTTTTTTGAGATTTCAGTCACTTTAGAATTATGGTCATTTGTGTGTATGTGGGTGTGTTTATGAAGGCTAGCAAAATATTCAGATATATAAATTGTTTTTTATAATATTATTTTTTCTTTAAAATGACAGACGTTTGTGATGACACGTCATATATTTTTATTTTTACATTTTTGAAAATTGTATACTATGTCAGACATTCATCTGCTACGTTCACTGCTTAGAGTTCAATCTGAATCAGGAAAAGTATAAAATTCAGTTAGGCGTAGGATTTTTTTCCCTAGATGTCCATTTAACTGCAACCTGATCATTCAATCATTTCATATCGATTCATTGCAGAATGGTATTTCTAAGTTTAATTCAATTTTTCCAATTACACCAACAAATATTCTTATTTGATCTACTCATCTCAAACATGATATATTTTTAGATTTTTTGCAGTCTTTCGGATGCAGTTTAAAGCTTCAATATTGGGTCCTCAATGAATTTCTGCCCATTCTTAATTAAAAGATAAAACAAGAATAAAAAACATATTTAAAGCCTTGAAAATAATGTCTTCATTACTGCTTCTTTGAGAAAGATTATAGAGAAGTCATTGCTTTACAGCCTGCTATCTGAAAATTGTTTTATCGTGATTAGATTTAATAAAGTAAACAAATAAAGAATATTTTACTTTGACTCAAGTCAATATATCTATTTTTAAAAGAACAGAATACAGGTTTTTTAAAATAATTATTGTTTATATATTTTATTTAATCTTAATAAGAAGTATTATATATAATATTTAAACTGTAAAAGAGGGTGGTAAATAAAGCATTGTGTAACATTAGTAAAATATTATATGATATATTTACATTTACCATATTTATAATTAGTTGAATCAGTTGCATGTTCTATAGACAGGATAAAAAAAATACAAATTCTCTGTTTTAACATGTTATTTATTATTCATTGTCATTATTTTCAACTATTATAGCTTTGCTGTAGAATGCTCTCTCCAAATTTAATCCAATATCTCATTTCCTTAACCTTTTTTCTGACTAACTTACCAGCAAGTTTGCTTATTTCATCCATTCACCTCACATGTTGTCTATTTCTAAGTCTTTTTGAATTTTTTGGGATCCAGTTTAAGACTTTAACTGTCCATCTATTATCTCTTAAAAATATGTCCAGCTCAGTTCTAATTTAGTTTTTTTAATTATTTCAATGATTTCAGTGATATTTATTTGCTCTCTCATTCATATATTTCATTTCAATCTGCTTTTATTATTCCTAGCTTACTTACATCTCTCCATACTTTGTTGTGTGATCTGAAGTCTTTGAATTGTTCTCCTCTTAAATATCCAAGTGTCAGATTTATAAGTAAGAACTAGTAAAACACATTTATTAAAAATCTTGCTTTTCAAACACAGGCATATTTCCTGAAGGTTTATGATGATGGTATTTTAATTGGCTCAGTTGTTGGAGCATCATCTTAAAATTTAATATTCAAGAATCTAAGAGTCCTGGTTTGTTTTCCATGCTAGTACTGTCACTGGCCAAGCCAGCAACATTTGAAGAAGAGGGAGAATAATATCACTCAAAACATTGTGCATATACTAACCTGTATGCTGCTAATAACAGTTGAATGTATTTGGAATATTTAAATAAAGTTAAATTTTTCTAAAGACTTTTAATACTTATATTACATGATGGAAATAATTCAGTATATAAATACAACAGGCATATTTCCTTTTAATATTAAGTTATTTCAGTTTAATTCTATGATTTATTTTATTCATAAAGTTTCCATCTGGGTTATAATTTGACTAGGGTATTTGTAATTGTTAACTTCTTTTAATTTATTATCATTCATCATCATCATCATCATCATCATCAACCATTATCAATCCACTGCAGGATGAAGGTCTCTCCAAGTTTAATCCATCTTCTCCGATCTTTAGCTTCTCTTTTCCACAACACCCCTGCACATTTTCTTATTTCATCCATCCATCTCACATGTGGTCTCTTTCTGGGTCTTTTACAATCTCTTGGAATCCAGTTTAAAATTTCAATGTCCATCTATTATCATTTCTTCTAGCAATATGTCCAGCCCAACTCCATTTCAATCTTTTAATTTTTTCAATAAGGTCAGTAACACCTGTTTGTTGTCTTACCCATACATTGTGTTTTCGATCTCTTCTTGTTACTCCCAACATACATCTCTCCATACTCCTTTGAGTGGTCTGAAGTCTCTGTATTGCTCTTTTATTAAGTGTCCAAGTCTCAGATCCATAAGTAAGAACTGGTAAAACACATTTGTTAAAAACCATTCTTTTCAAACACATAGGCATATTTCCTTTTAGTATCAAGTTATTTCTACCAAAAGCACTCCAACCAAGTTTAATTCTATGATTAATTTCCTCCATTATGTTTCCATCTGTATTAATAATCTGACCTAGGTATTTGTAACTGTTAACTTCTTCTAATTCTTCATAATCAATCTTTATTTTCATATTTTGAGCAAATCGATTAAACATTACTTTAGTCTTTTTAACATTTATCTTTAGTCCTACTTTTCTACTTTCATCTGCTAACTCCTGCAACATTTCCTGCAGCTCTGAAGCATTATTTGCAAAAAAAACTACATCATCTGCAAAATCTAAATGACTTAAATACTCTCCATTTACTTTCATTCCTTTAGTTTCCCATTTTAATCCACAAAATACTTCTTGCAGTACTGCTGTAAAAAGTTTTGGAGATATGGAGTCACCTTGCCTTACACCTTTCTCAATGTTGATTTTTCCAGTATCATTATGTAATCTAATTGTTGCTGTTGCATTTTTATAAATATTCTTTAAAATATGACAATATCCTGGATCTATACCTTGATGATCCAATGCTTTAATCACTGAAGAAATGTGTATAGAATTGAATGCCTTTTCATAATCTACAAATCCAAAACATAATGACAACTCATATTCATTTGTCCTTTCTATGACTTCTCTCAATACCTGGATATGATCTATTGTACTAAAACCACTTTTAAATCCAGCTTGTTCTCTTGGTTGGTGGAAATCCAAAGTTCTCTGTAGACGAGTTGTAATTATCTTGGTAAAAATTTTATATAAAACTGATAAAAGGCTGATAGGTCTGTAATTTCTAATATCTTCTTTATCACCTTTTTTAAATATTAATATTATTACTGCATTCTTCCAATCTTCTGGTACATCTTTATCATTTAGACATTTGGTATATAACTTTGCTAAAATTGTGTCTATTTCTTCACCTCCTTCTTTTAATATATCAATTATAATTCCATCATTTCCTGGAGCCTTTCCTTTCTTCATACATTTAATTGCATGTCTCACTTCTTCATTTAAAATTCTGGGCAATTCGGAAGATGTAATAGATATAGGAGATACTTGTTCTTTATTACTATATAATTCTTGATAAAAATCTTCTACCAATTTCATGATGTCATCTCTCTTTTTAGTAATAATTCCATCTTTTTTTCTTATTGCAGATATAAATTTCCTACCAATACCAAAATGTTGTTTAACATTCTTGAGACTTTTATTTTCTTCTACAGCTTTCCTTGCTATTTCACAGTTATACTTTCTTATATCATTTTCAACTCTTTTCCGTACCATTTTACAAAATTCGAGATATTCAATTCTTTTTAATACATCATTTTTGTATATCTTCATATTCCTTCTTTTCTTCATAAATTCTCTAGTCTCAGTAGAAATTTTATTGGTCAATTGCTGCTTTTTTCTACCAGCTATTTTTGTTGCAGTTTTTAAAAGTGTATCAGTTATTTTCATATTAATTTCATTCAAATCTGAATCATGTTCAAAATCTACTAATACTTGAAACAGATTGGTAAGTTCTAATTTAAATTCATTAGAATGTTTCTGAAGATTAGGAATATCAACTGTAAATATTGTTTTTCTCAATAATTTTTGTCTCTCTAGTTTTACATTAACACGTAACTTACACCTTACTAATTGATGATCACTTCCTGTGTTAAATTTATTAAGAACATTACAATCTTGAAATATGTATTTCCTGTTAGTCAAAATATAATCCAATTATGCTGTACCTTCATTTGGATGCTTCCATGTCCATTTCCTTTTAACATTTTTCTCAAAAAATGAATTCATAATATAAAGTTTTTCTTTTTCTGCAAACTCCACAAGTCTATGTCCTCTCTCATTTCTATTACCATAACCAAAATTACCTACAGCAATTTCATCTTTCATTTGTCTACCAATTCTAGCATTAAAGTCTCCCATAACAATTTTAAAATGTTGTTTACTCTGATCAAAAGCCTTTTGTACATCCATATAAAAATCTTCTACTACTTCATCACTATGAGAACTTGTTGGGGCATAAACCTGAATTATCTGCATTTGGTATCTGCTATTAAGTTGTATAACTAATCTTGCAACTCTGTCCGATACACCATCAATCTCCACAATATTGTTCTTCCACTTTTTATTTATAATGAATCCTACTCCACTTGTATTTCCAATATGTGTGCCTTTATAATAGAGTATATGTCCACTTTTTAAATCAATTGTTTCTTCACCTTTTCTTCTAACTTCACAAAGTCCAATAATGTCCCATTTAATATAAGACAATTCTTCTTCTAATTCTTGCAATCTTCCTTCACTTGAAAGTGATCTGCAGTTGTAAGTACCTAAATAAAAAGTCGTCATCAAATGGCAGCCTGGGTCCACAATCAGGGGATTCTTAGCACCCTCCGCCTTCGGCCACCAACCGCTGCCTTGGTTGGTGACTTTACAGCCTCCTGGGAAGAAGGGCCATGCTTTATTTTTGTCTGTCATAATTGTATATATGTATTGGAAAAATATTTATCATTTACACAAACATTCATTCTGCCTTATCAGGCACTGAGAAGAAAGG